>JAMZAV010002261.1:0-224303 GCA_024449915.1 Sweltsa coloradensis | reverse complement strand
TTGATTAACGCCAATTTTACACGAATATATCAATTCATAAAATTAAGGTTCTGTGAAAAAATCATTACAATCGGATAAAGCATGTAGGAGTTATAAGTCGAAGAAATTTTTTAAAAATCGAAAAAAATCGTAAAATTGCGATTTTCATGAGAAATAATTTTTCGATTGCGCTCAAAAACGTGGCAGTTCTTAGTTCAGAGATTTCGAAGGCCTCCATAAAATTTCATCGCAATCGGAGTATCGGTTAAGCCGGAATCGTGTTAACAGACAGACAAAAATACAGAAAGAAAGAAAGAAAGAAAGAAAGAAAAAAAAAAAAACATTCTGGATTTTTTTCTCCAGTGTAGTGAAATGGAATCTTCGCTTCGCTCGCTACGCTCGCTACGCTCATCCAATTACCTCTGCATAGAAAAGTAGCGTTTTATTTAAAACTAGGAAAACGCTTAAGTCCCGCCGCGTTGTTGGATGAGCGTATTTGGTGCATTGAGCTGCCATGTGTTATTTGCGGATTTTCTGTTGTTCTGTGAAAAAATCAGAACTTTGTTGAAATTTTTTTTTAAATTAAATCAAATTAAATAAAAAATTAACTTAATTTTTTAAATTAATTGTAATTTAAGAAAAGGAAAAAATCGTAATATTGAAATTTTCATAAGAAATAATTATTCGATTGCGCACAAATTTTACACGAATATATTAATTCTTAAAATTAAGGTTCTGTGAAAAAATCATTAAAATCGGATAAAGCATGTAGGTGTTATAAGCCGAAGAAATAAAAAAAATCGTAAAATTGCGATTTTCATGAGAAATAATTATTTGATTACGCTCAAATTTCACACGAATATATCAATTCATAAAATTGAATCGGTCAGTTGAGAAACCCCATATGTCATCAAATGCGTATTTGAGTTAGACATCAAAAATGTATTTTTTAGGTTAACTCATCGTTTGGTTAAGAAAGCCCATAAGTCTCACCTACTATGTGTATATTATGAACCGTCGAATACTTTGTTTATTTGAGAAACCCCACAAGTCATTGACTTGTGGGGTTTCTCCGGTAAATGAAGGGCGTGGTGTGGCAGAAGGTTTGTTATTCTCACACTGCTAAAAGGCGGTTGTTTCTGTATTTAATCCAAAGTGGGAGATTTGAAACAATTTCCAATATTTTCCAGCTCGGGGCATTCTTTTCTTCCCTGTGACAGGGATTTTGGAGTAGTAAAGCGTGCTCTTAAAAAAAAACTGATCGGAATGTACACACCTTTGCAATATGCTGAACACATTGTCAATGCAAGTGCTCAGCAAAAGTTCACTGCACCATTGCCACTGAGTTAATGGGACGAACAGTGCACGAGACAAGAAGTTATATAGAAGGTTCATATTCCTCTGCCTGCCTGGGATAGTGACTGCATACAGCCACATCGACGGAATTCTTAAGTATTCATTTAATCTGGCAATTCCAATCAATGTTAAGAAAATGCAAAATCTGAAAAAACTTCGGTCGTGCATCCCCGACGATGATGAAGCCAATGCCAAGGGCATCGTTGATCAAATGTTAGCTTGGCCAACCGTAGACAAGAAAGATAACGACAATGAGTGAACTTACACGTGGACATGCCATACACATATCTTACAATGGGACTTTTAACTATTAATCATTAATTCACAATGAAACATACTATGTACTTTTGATATTATTAAATTAATACCAGATTGAACTCGACAATGTATTATCATAAAGTAGGCCCTACCATAAAAATAGCTTGAAAAACAAAGTAAATCTTAAAGAGATGTTTTACCATGAATGGGTTGCTGAAAATGTTTTGAAAACCCATTTACTTCCTAGAAATTGAGTATTTTACTTATGAAATTTTTGTTTATTTGAGAAACCCCACAAGTCAACAATGTTAATGCCCTGATATTAAATTAGGAAAAACGCTTAAGTCCCGCCGCGTTGTTGGATGAGCGTAATTGGTGAATTGAGCTGCCATGTGTTTTGCGGATTTTCTGTTGTTCTGTGAAAAAATCAGAACTTTGTTGAATTTTTTTTTAAAATTAAATCAAATTAAATAAAAAATTAACTTATTTTTTTTTAATTAATCGTAATTTTTAAAAAATGAAAAAATCGTAATATTGAAATTTTTATGAGAAATAATTATTTGATTACGCTCAAATTTCACACGAATATATCAATTCATAAAATTAAGGTTCTGTGAAAAAATCATTACAATCGGATAAAGCATGTAGAGGTATTATAAGTCGCTGGAATTTTTTTTAAACGATAAAAATCGTAAAATTGCGATTTTTATGAGAAATAATTTTTTCGATTTGCGCTCAAAACGTGGCAGTTCTTAGTTCAGAGATTTCGAAGGCCTCCATAAAATTTCATCGCAATCGGAGTATCGGTTTAGCCGGAATCGTGTTAACAGACAGACAAAAATACAGAAAAGAAAGAAAAAAAGAAAGAAAGAAAGAAAGAAAGAAAGAAAGAAAGAAAGAAAGAAGAAAAAAAAAAAACATTCCGGATTTTTTTTCTCCAGTGTAGTGAAATGGAATCTTCGCTTCGCTCGCTACGCTCATCCAATAATTGTTATTTTCTCGTGGTCAACCATGTCCAGGTATAGTAGAGTACAGTTTATTGGGTCAATACAATAATGCTACATATTAGGTGTATCGGTTGATAACTGTATTGACTGGAGCATAAAACTTAACCATCAATCTAAATTTATACAATAAATAACAATAATAACAATTTCCAGCACAAAAAACAAATAGATACTAGGAAAACGCTTAAGTCCCGCCGCGTTGTTGGATGAGCGTAATTGGTGAATTAAGCTGCCATGTGTTTTGCGGATTTTCTGTTGTTCTGTGAAAAAATCAGAACTTTATTGAAATTTTTTAAAATTAAATCAAATTAAATAAAAAATTAACTTTTTTTTTTAATTAATCGTAATTTTAAAAAAGGAAAAAATCGTAATATTGAAATTTTTTATTCGATTACGCACAATTTAACACGAATATATTAATTTTTAAATTAAGGTTCTGTGAAAAAATCATTACAATCGGAAAAGCTGTAGGGTGATAAGTCGAAGAAATTTTTTAAAAATCGAAAAAATCGTAAAATTGCGATTTTCATGAGAAATAATTTTTCGATTGCGCTCAAAAACGTGGCAGTTCTTAGTTCAGAGATTTCGAAGGCCTCCATAAAATTTCATCGCAATCGGAGTATTGGTTTAGCCGGAATCGTGTTAACAGACAGACAAAAATACAAAAAAAAAGAAAGAAGAAAGAAAAAAAAAAAAAAAAAAAAAAACATTCCGGATTTTTTTCTCCAGTGTAGTGAAATGGAATCTTCGCTTCGCTCGCTACGCTCGCTACGCTCATCCAATCAATAATGAACACTAAATTGTTGATGAGGTCAAAAAAGTACTGTTGGGTTATCATTATATTAACAATAAAAAAATATTTAGTTATATTCAGTTTTTAAAAGCTGAAAATAGTTTTTTGTGTTTATCTCAAAACTATGAAAACTTGACTTATGGGGTTTCTCAAATAACCGATTCAATTAAGGTTCTGTGAAAAATCATTACAATCGGATAAAGCATGTAGGAGTTATAATCCTGTCAAATAAGAATTTTTGGAGGAAAAAATTGCGATGTCGCTGAATTTTTGCAGAGACCTTCCTTCAATGATACTTATCAACATACTAAAACTCCCCTACAATCGGACTGGAGCTTCGGCCGCCATATTGGAAAATGGCGGCTAAAAAGTGTTTGTTATCGAATATCTCCAAATTAGTTTGAGATAGACAAAATATCTCAATGGCAAAAATATTCCCCATTAAATTCCCTACAAAACAGGTGTCTTCTATAGTTTTGGTAGAGGCAAAGGTTACGTCACAAAATCGTGGTTTCTATGTTGCTTATTGGAGCACCAGCTAGTTTTTCAAATTTTCACGCCCAGCATCAAACAATGCCCGGTAAATCCGTAAGAAATCGATTTAAATACAAAGGACTTTTGTACGGGGTTCATGAAAGCTTCCATTAGTATTTTAAAAAATCATTTCTGCGAAATCGGATTTTGCATTTACCCGGAATTTGGGTTTTTCCATTGTTGGCATTTCCTAAAAAATGCCATATTTTACTGTCCATTATTAAGCACTTTATAGCATTGGAGGAAAAATTCTTTCTACGCACATTGAAATGACTTAAATAAATGATCCGATAACATCCAAAGTTTAAATCCAATATGGCTGCTAATTCCTAATATTCACAATATGAATACTATTTTCGTGCTGTTTTTACACTCTTTTTGTTACATAATTCACTTTGATGTTGCGGATATTAGGAATTAGCAGCCATATTGGATTTAAACTTTGGTTGTAATCGGATCATTATTTGAGTCATTTCAATGTGCGTAGGAAGAATTTTTCCTCCAATGCTATTTAGTGCTAAAAAATGGACAGTCAAAAAGGGTATTTTTGAGGAAATGCCAACAATGAAAAACCCAAATTCCGGGTAAATGCAAAATTCGATTTCGCAGACCTGATTTTTTAAAATACTAATGGAAGCTTTCATGAACCCCGTACAAAAGTCCTTTTGTATTTAAATCGATTTCTTACGGATTTACCGGGCATTGTTTGATGCTGGGCGTGAAAATTTGGAAATTAGCTGGTACTCCAATAAGCAACATATAAACCACGATTTTGTGACGTAACCTTTACCCCTACCAAAACTATAGAAGACACCTGTTTTGTAGGGAATTAAATGGGGAATATTTTTGCCATTGTGATATTTGGTCTATCTCAAACCAATTTGGAGATATTCGATAACAAACACCGTTTGGCTGCCATTTTCCAATATGGCGGCCGAAGCTCCAGTCCGATTGTAGGGGAGTTTTAGTATGTTGATTAGTATTATATAAGGAAGGTCTCTGCAAAAATTCAGCGACATCGCAATTTTTTCCTCCAAACGTCAATATACGATCTTATTTGACAGGATTATTATAAGTCGAAGAAATTTTTAAAAAATCGAAAAAAATCGTAAAATTGCGATTTTCATGAGAAATAATTTTTCGATTGCGCTCAAAAAGGTGGCAGTTCTTAGTTCAGAGATTTCGAAGGCATCCATAAAATTTCATCGCAATCGGAGTATCGGTTTAGCCGGAATCGTGTTAACAGACAGACAAAAATACAAAAAAAAAGAAAGAAAGAAAGAAAAAAAAAACATTCCGGATTTTTTTCTCCAGTGTAGTGAAATGGAATCTTCGCTTCGCTCGCTACGCTCATCCAACAATAGTGTTTTAATTAAATGGAAATTATTTGGGCTAACCACTGTCCTTAAACATATATTATAGTAATATTTCAGCGTTTTCAGCCTTTCACAAACTAAAAGTTGATAAAAATACATTTAACCTAGCACACATTGTACCTCAATATGGATTTTTTGTCCTAATGTGAGGCCCAATGGAATGTTGCCTTAAAGGTAAGGTTTTGGCGATATGATGATTATGTTTTTGAATGATCTGGCCGTCACCTTTTATCATGTTCTAATGTATGCACTTAATTCATTTCTGCAATGTTACATTTTACTTTAATCATATTTTGTTGGCAACAATAGTTTCATGGTCATCTGTTTAGTTTTTATTTTATTTTACTTGTATTTAATTTAGTTTGTTCAACTTTTAGATTTTGGAAGGCTCTTAAAAAGAGCAGTATTACTATAAAACATTTTTATGAACGGGGGTTTTTCCAAATAATTTCCTTCTAATCATCAAATAACTTGTTCTAACAGTTTAACATTTTTATAATACAGTTGTTAATAAAATTATGCGAAGATGTTTGGATGAGGAAATCATTGGGCTAAGCGAACATGTAGAAAGAAGGGTTCATAAGCTTGGCTTGTCTTAAAGATCAAAATGCTATTGGTTGAATAAAGGTTTGGCTGCTTTTTACAAGCTTTCTTTAAGAGTTATATTCTTAAATACCCCTACAAATATATAGCCAAAGAACATAAATTCAAAAAACATATTCTGAAAGTAATTATTTATTGCTGGGGTCAGAAAGGACAAAAAATATACTACATTATAATTATATTCAACTTCTGTGCGCAGGTAACAGATACGAGCGATGGTGGATCTTAGATACCGACTACACGAACTTCCTCATTGTCTGGACATGCAGTGAAACCTATAACTGGTTTAGCAACCGTAAGTTCATAAATCTTACCTTGACACCAAGCATATTCTGTGGTGGTGATTGTAAGGAACACTTTTCTTGGATCCCCCTGTGTAAAAACGGTCAACCTAAGTAGTATTTCTTGTCGTATTTTTCATTCAAAATTGGATACTCTGCACTTTTTCATTTTATCACCGTCATTTTGAATCGTACTGTATGTGTTTGGTGGATCTAACTCTGTATCGCTTTTCTTAGCCAATGTGAACGTTTTGGACAAAAGGGACCAATTCCTTCCATTTTTTGCCGTTTTATATTTTAAATATCGTTGAACAGTCTGTACTTATTGCCTTACCCAACATCTATTAGTTATCTCAATGTTAATTATTGAAGATGAATTAAATTGTTATGTTTTGCAGGTCAATTGATGATATTCACGAGAAATTACTCAGTAGACTCCACAATATTGGATGGTTACCGTAACATCGCCTATGACAGAGGTGCCCCAGTCGCCTCGCTGGGGAGAACCTACTATGACGGTTGTTCATAACTTTCAGGAGGCCCCAATAAATCAAATTGAAAACCTGCAGGCAACGAACTAATAGAAACATTATAGCCCAAATAAAATAATTCATATACCTAAATCGTCCTGTTGTTTTGGGGAATGTTTGCGGGTCTTTAGTCCCTGGAACGAAGCACCTTTAACTAAAACTCAGATGTGTGCCAGAGTTGAGCGATGTACAGCGTCCTTACGCTGCATGGTGGATGGTGACAGGTACCGTTGATTTCGGTAAAATACCGCCGGATCTCGGGAATGGCAACAAACCTTTAGGTTTTTACATTGGATGTAATAAGTCCCACAAAAGACATCCAAGGAGAATTATTTTTATCGTCTCGGAGGTCTTAGTCGTGGGTCCACTACACCCATTCGACGACGAGCGAAAGAAAGAGCGGAAATAAATTATAAGTTGTGTGGTAAAACACTAGATATTGTCATCAAGTACAAATACTTGGGAGTGTTCTTGGATAACAATTTAGATTGGGGACAACATGTTGAAAATATAAGTAAAAAATCAATAAATTCTCTAAATTTTGTAATGAGGCAGCTTAAAGGAGTTCACGAAGAAATAAAAGCTAACGCATATAAATCTCTAATAAGACCAATTTTGGAATATGGAAGTGCGATATGGGACCCTTATAAGGATAAACATGTAAAAGCATTAGACAAGGTTCAGCGATTAGCAGCAAGGAGAGTAACTGGAAAAGTAAAGAGGTGGAGATGGATAACTGATTCTAAGGGAAGGAGGATAAGAACTTATGATAGTGTTACTAAAATGATAGAAGATTTAGGATGGGATTCTCTGAAGATGAGAAGAAGGAGAAACAGACTGTGTAACTTATTTCGTGCTACGAAAGGAATGGAGGGATGGAATGAGATTAGTGGAAAAATTGTAAAAGGATTTTACAAAGGGAGGAAAGACCATAACTGGAAGTTAGAATGTAATGGGTCAAAGAAGGATGTTGGGAGGTGGTCATTTCTCAACAGAACAATGTGGAATGGAATAAATTGCCAGCTGCAGCTGTTGAGGAATCCAAAGTGAAAAGTTTCAGAAAATGTTTGGAGGAAGTAGATAAAGAATAATATTTGTTAGGTCATTGTTTGTTAATTTTGATATTGTAATTAATTGTTAATTTAAAAAAAAATGTTATGTTAAGGATGTTTGGAAGAGGTATACATAGAATACCATTTATGATGTAGGCCTAAACGTGTTGATACTGTAAATAATTGTTTATTTTAAAAAGAAAATTGTTGAGTTAAGATAAAAATGTTAAATAGCCTACTTGCCACCATGTTTAATACATATTTGCAAGGTTTACAATAAATAAATAAATGAGACGTTGAGACTGGAAAATCAACATATGATGCATGATTGGTACTGTAAATGGAAAGATTTGAAGATTTTATTAATATTCATATTAATTTGTCTGGGCTGGAAATCATCATTGTTATTTTACTGTGAAATTTTAAGTTTTAAGAGGGTACGCTGAGCTTGGCCCAACTCAAATGCGCGCAAACAGGTGTTGATGATTTCTGCTGAACGGTTGGTAATATCATTACCAAATTTTGAACGGATGTTAATAAAGTACTTTTATATTGATATCCGTAATTGGTTGCACAAAATAAGCGTTAAAGATCCATTGTGAGACATAAGTTCAAAACGTGAAAAAATGGGATATCCAAAACATGGATTACAATTCTGGAAATTCCCACCAAACCGTTTATCTTACGATAAAACCAAATTAGCCTGCACGTTTATATTGATTTAAACGTTGGGTTCCATTATGCAAATTTGAGTTAAAAAAATCTGTTTACTTGGAATTAATTCCCGAAATTGACCAAAATTGAGTAAATTTAGGTGATTTCACTAAATTTTAATTCAAAATCAATGAATTAATTTAGGAATACGCATAATGGATAACATAGATTTATTCTTTATAAAACGCGTGAGTGTGAAATTTGATAATGGTGTTATAAACCGTTTACCCAAAAAATCCAGAAAGCTGAGCGGTTAAACTCGCCTCCGTTCTAGCCTCAGCATACTTTCTTAAGTTCAATTTAGATCATCATAGGTCATTGTATCTGTAATCTGATGCAATATGTTACTCGTTTATTGCCCATTAAAGTGACTATACTTTTTTCGTGCATTTATTTATTGTGGTCACCAACAACAGAGTAATCCCTACAACTGTGATGTTGGCATTACATTACAATACGTTAAATACTATATAATAAGTAATATGATATAAAAAATAAAAAAAAGCTAAATATGTCTACTATGGTACAAAAAAACTAATACTTTACTAAGTACTAATACAAATATAACACTGTCGATTACATTGTTATACAATTTCAATAACATGATATAATTGTAATGGGAAATTACAAGATTCACAAACTACCTTTAAGATCGACATGGGAGTCGAACGTATAGGTTCAGTTCCCATTCTCATTTTGAATTTTTAAATGCCAATTTCACTTCTATTAAGTAAAACATAACAAAAAACAAAAAACTCGTAAAAATACAGCCAATAAACCTTAGGCACTCACAATGATTGGATAAGCGAATCAAAGACTAATTTCACTGCCCCCCCCCCCCCCCCAAAAAAAAAAAGATTAGCTCGAGTGTTTTTTTTATGTATTATTGTCGGTTTGTTCGAACTCTACCTGGCAAACGGCAAATCCGATCTTGATTAAAATTTGAGGGGACCTTCAAAATTTCTAAACGTAGACTTGCCACGTTTTTGGGTAGGGCCTACAATCGATAAAATATTTATTATTATTATCGTACTTTTACGATTTTCAATTTATAATGAGATTTTTTTTGTGATAAATAAAATAAATAAATAAATAAATTTTATTTAGAGTCTACCCACTCAGTTATATAACTGATTTTCAGTGGGGGACTTTAAATCAAAGCGACGAAGCCAACCCTGCAGGCCCCGACGCAATCGACGAGTGAACGATAACCAACCAAAGATCGATATTTTTAATAGGAAATATAGCAATCAGTGGTATGGACAGTGCGAACACCCGCGAATCAACGCCAGAATCAACAAGGCCGATTCAGAACAACTCTGAAATTTATTATGTGCTTCGTTGCTAGGACGGCTCCAAAGTCACCGTTTACAAACTCCTAAGACAAGAACTGATGGACTGAAGTCCAAATCAGAAGTTAAAAAACTTCTGACTTTAGCGGGAATCGAACCCTGGACCTTCTGCATTGGAAGCAGATACGCTAACAACAAGACCAACGAGACCAACGGCTACTCCGATCTTAACGTAACTTTATGGAGACGTTTAAAATCACTGAAATTATTATGTTATGACTTAAGAGGGTTCACCACCCTTTTGATAGTTAGTAAATAGCAGTTTGCTCGGCCAAAAAGCATCCTACGTATATACAATTTTGCAAACTTGTCAATAAAGCATACATGGACGTTCCAACAGTCATAGATTTCCAAAAATTTTACTTGATCAGCCAGAAAAAATTCACGAATATAGTCAATTTTGGACTTTTTAACAAAATTGAAATTCGTGAAATCTAATTTATTTTTTATAAATTATTTCAAAACAAATTTTAGGAATGTGTTACTATAGAAACCTTTATTTCCACTTTCTTGAGATATGTTCAAAATTTCTAACAACTGTGATGTCATTCAGCCGAGCAAACAGAAAATTGCCTAAAAAAGGGGTGGTGAACGCTCTTAAGAGACATTCGAAGAAATATTTCTCTTAGAAATCGTACTTTTACGATTTTTTCACAGTTTTTAATACGATATTTTCGTGATATTTGGGCCGATTCTGACCAAATGGGTGGGGCTACAACGTTCATATTTTACATTGACATAAAGATTATGGTGATGTAGTGCCTTTTGTAAAAAAAAGTTGAAAAAGTTGGTCAAAATTCATAGAAATAAAGGTTTTAATATAAGCCTTTTACAGGTGTATATAATTGAAGCGTTGGCCGGAAGAACGTATAGGATATACATTTTTTACCTAAAATATTAGCGATGTGAAAATACGTTTTTCGGCAATAAAAAGTGAATGCTAAAGAATGTATATCCAACGTTCTTCCAGCCGAGGTAAAAATTGTATTTTAAACGAATACATTGGTGGTCCATCAACATATTTTTTACTTTAAAATGTTTTGGGAGAAATTGTATATCCAACGTTCTTCCGGCCCACAGTTCAATTAACAAGTAATATCAAGTTACTATAGAAAAAGTAATGAGATCTCACTTAAAAACATAATCTTTGGAGATAAATATTTTAAAAAAAGCTCATTCATCAACGTGACTGGAAAAAGCGTTCGCGAAGCGGCCTAAATTTGCTTCGCCAAATGACTGCACCTTTGCAAAGCTTGACAAAATTTTATTTGCAACTATTTTCACAAGCTTTGCAAGGATGCAGTCACAGGGCAACGTTAATAATTATTTAGATTGCAAAAAATATTGAAGGGCATTCTTGGCTCTTCTTTAACACCTCAATCCTTTTGAATGAGTGATATTTTTTTGTTTTTTATTTATTTTTAACTTCTATTCTATTTAGCTATAAAAAAGTGATTTGGGTTCAGCTTTCAGCTTTTAACAAGTTTTTTTGTAAAGTTTTGGATCTTATTACTAGTGGCAACTCGTGCTATTGTGCCCTGGTGCTGTTCATTATGTATTGTCGTTGGTGACCGAAAGCTTCCATCAAGACTAATTATATCTTTAGAGATTTACGCTGCCACCACTGCGCTGGATATGTTGTGCATGAACCCAGACATGCTTAAAACCCTTTTCGCGGCCAGTAGTTAAAAAAAACTTGCTCTACAGGTCCAGTATTTTCCTTAAAATTAGGCTTAGATATGAATTGTCACTACCACCCGAAAAATCATTCAACCCAAACTCAAACTTATCTGATTGGTTATTTAGCAGTTATTCACTAAAAATACTCAATTTTACACAGGAAGCTTTAGAAGTACTAAGGGTAGGCGCTTTTGTAGATCACCAAACACCATGGAAATGTATACAGCTTGTACAGCCAGGGTCATATATAAATCAAGAGTCTGGAAGATACCTCTTTTGCTGACATCCCGTGGTCAACTCTCTGTGCACGTGATTTGTATCACATTGTGAACTGCATTATCGATCGATGGAAGCCCCCTAGATTATTTGATGTTATTAATATTATTTAGGAGGCTTTGAAAGACTCTTGGTCAACAAAATAGTCAATATATAGAAGGCATGCACTCGCCGAGTGCATGCCAATGGAAAACTCCAACAATTTTATCAAAACAAAAGCATTTAACAAACTTTGGTGGTTTGGACTTGACAGCTAAGATAGAATTATTCGAAATTAATTGGAAACTAACGCACAGGTAAGAACTAAGACATAGTCTTATGCTATGCTTCGGCCTAGGTATCGATATATAACTCTCTCTTTACGTTCCATATTATATTTCTTCTAGGCTTGATAGTTGCTCTGGTGAATCGTGAATTTTCCTTTGACATTAGCAGCCATGTTTCTTATTTACGTCGATCGTTGCAGCTCACAGGGTGATCTTTAGGGTACGTCTGTAATCGTTTTTCGACTGCTACCCTGCTAAAAACTTGCCTGCTCTGTGCTTGCCTGCTTACACCTCACCTACTCAGCGATTTTGTCAACAACTACTCGAAGCCTGCTTGGCCTGCTTATCATGGCTTCCCACTGCCTACTTAACGGACATACGTTTTTAAGTCGCTCTCAAAACCCACCCACGAGAAGGCGGTAGCTTGAGTCTTTTTATAAATTTGTAAACAAACAAACTTTCTTGTGTTTCTTAGTCCATGTGCGTTGTATCTCTCGTTTTTGGCTTGTCATAGGGTCTAGACCTAGCATAACCTCGTTGGTCAAGGTCAAGAAGTTAAAAATAAATTTAAAAACATCAAACTATATCACAAAACATTCAAAATGCTACATTTTGGCTGGCTAGGCCTAGGTCTAGGCTACCCTACGCTAGGCCTAGGCCCCACCTTTACCTAGCTATGCCCTAGGGCTTCGGCCTAAAACATGCATTTAGTTGTTTGAATTCCTGACACTGCTAATTTTCTACGTGGTAAGAAAATAATTCATTAAATATAAGATCTTAGGAACAATTTAAATTAATTAATTACAATCCTGCTTGCATTTCACTTCTTCGCATTCGGCCATCTTGAAGTAGGCGAAGTAGGCTCACAAGCATACACTTTCGGCGACTACGCTCGGGTGCTAACCAAGCAGACGACCGATGCCTACTTGTGACATTTCGACGCCAACTTCATCACGTGACTTCCGGCTAACGAGTCGACTTAAGCTGCATTCACTACCTGGACGTCGGCGAGCGCTCGCTGCCGGAAACGGCTGTTTCGACCAATCACGATGGAGCGGCGCTTCGTAGCGCCGAGGAGCGCTGAAGTTGGTTCAGTTCAACTTTTGGGCCGGCGCTCGACCGGAAGTTAACGATATTAAGCGTGTTTGAATTATTTATTAACATATTTGCGTCTCAAAAATCGAAAACATAATTTACCATACAGTTTAAAGCTGAAAATAGTGTATCAATCGTTGCAACTCTCATTCATATTATGACTATTTCTGGAGAGGGGGTAAATAGTTCATCGAGCGCCCGCCTCGGCACCGAGCACTCGGCGCTCGCCGACGTGTAGGTAGTGAAGGCAGCTTTAGCCAAGCAGACTCGCTCAAAAGTCGATTACAGACGCACTCTAATCATGGCACAGAGCACTGCCTCCTAGATGCTCGTCGTGGCTGAACGAGGAGCCACGACGAGCATCTAGGAGGCAGTGGCACAGAGAGCTGCCCTTAGACCATCTATACCCTTCGGGTAGACGGATAGCTCGGCAATATTCGTGAAGCCGACCTGCGGCCAGTTCCAAGAACTAGGTGGTGGCAAAACATCGCGCGCGCTGCGTTTGACTGTACGTAAAGATATACGTAAAGAGCTGTAAAACAATGTGAATTTTCATTCCACGTGTAAATATTTTACTGAATTTATTTTTCGTTATGTAGGACACTATTTTACTTTAGATTATTACTGTGGTTATTTTACCAAATACATATTTCAAGTGAACATAGACCTGAGAAAGCACATGGCCTGTCATGAACATAATATGCCTTATACTTCTGGTATTGGCTGTTGAAGGCGATTTGGTATTATTATATAAATAAAATACAGTATAATGTATAAAGTGAAATCATTTTTATAGCTCTCTATAGTGCAAAATATCATTTCGTATTCATATGCATAATTATTGTTTTGAACTGTTTTTCACAACAAATTTTATATTTGGATGGAAACAGGCCTAATTCCTTTAAAAAAGTGCAGGCCAATATTCGTTCTTTTTATTATTTTGTAGGCCCTCACTACAGCCAAACAATAACAAAGTGATTTTGATAATGGTGACATCTGGTGTACCCTCCCCCCACCACCACCCTATTCCTCAACAAACAACCTTACCTTGCATAATAGGCACCTTTATCAAATATTGTTTAATTTTTAATTTAATAATAATAATTATTATTAATTAATAATAATAATTAATTAATTTAACATTTTAAAAGTGTTACAAAATTCTGTTCTATATTCTACTATACCTACTCATTCAGCCATTCCCCCCTGAAACCTATTTGCAAAGGGTTCCATAATATGTCATCTTGGGTTTTTAATAGAGCACAATAGGTTACTAAACTAAAATGACACTGTTTACAAATTATATATTTAACCATGAAAACACGATTTTTTAAAAGCTTTTTATTCTGAAATTTGAGAAAATTTGCGTTTTGGTGAATTCCGCTTCAACCTGCTTATTTTTTGTTTCACATAGACTATACTATTACTATAGCATTACCAATCTAAAATGTGCATTTAGAAACTTGCACGAATAATATACACTCTTAAGTCTTAACACGCAAAAATATGCGTTCCGAAATTACACCTTCTCTTGGTAATAAGCATAATATTTTGACCAAACCACATGCTAAATTACGTAATGATTTACAGAAAACGTAGCTGAGTATACCTACGTCAATGACGGCCAATTTTATACCAAAATCCTCTAAGGTCACGGGGCTCAAAGATTGTCCCCATGTTATTTCTTATGTGAGATTTACCGGACGTCTAGATAAAAAATTAACAAGTTTGGAAAATTTTCTGGTAACGGTGGACCAACATTTGTTCTGTTTTAAATTCATAACTAGTTAGTCAAAATGAAATATATTTTTTGAGTTTGGTGGGTGAAGGGTGAATACCCCTTTAAGAAAAAACATTTCCTTCCCGTAAATAAAAATAATATATAGTAAAGATATGATGATGATGAAGATGTTGAAATCTGGCATATTTCCGCCAAACACATAGAAATAAATTTCTATCGGAATATGGTTAAAAGAAATTAAAAACTTCTTCGATGTGTTGTCCCAAGGAATAAATATGCATAATACATTTTAAGAAACCATCACATTGTCGAAAGTAACGAGAGATTCACGACTTCTAGTACGCGAAATTACTGTACGTTTAAATGGTACTACGCGCTTCTTGCCACCACCGACTTCCGAGAATCTCCCCCTTAGCAGCATTAGCGAACGAAACGCAGTTTAATTGGCCCTGATACATAAGTACGTGCCCTGGAAGATTAGGAATATTTAAACGTGAAAAACTGTTATATCAGCGCGTACCCAAAGGGTTAATGATACAAACTGAGAATGAGGAGATAGGTGCGTGGTCGTGGGAGGGCGTGTGATGCTGACCGTGATGAGTGGTCTACATACAGGAGAAACTGCAGTCAATCAATATTAAGGACGTTTATTTAACGCATAGATACCAATGAATAGCCTGTTCTATTGATATTAACTAATTACATTTTGCGTTGTAGGGCCAGGTTGGGTTGCACCGCTACAACTACCATGATATTAAACATGTTGCGGACTCGTTTGTCTGAAGCTTTCTCGGTTATACACGTTCATGACTACTTTTTCGGGTAGACGGAGTAAGTGTAGCAAATTATTACTAAATACCTTGAAACACCAACGTTTCGTGGCCGCTGTGGACCACAATGTCAAGGTGACTGAAGATTTTTTGTTTGTCGTCTTCTTCCTCATCGCACATCGCCCCCTCCTCACGTGACCCTGGACCGCCTCCTCTTCCACGAAATACTTTTCGACAAAACTAAAATTTTGAAAATATAGAATCATCATACTGGTCACGAACCATACGTGAAGCAATCGAAATAAGGAAAAACTACAACAATTTCAATCGCGACGAGAGTTACCCCCTGAGCAAGACATGGACATCTGTGATATATCGAACAACCCCTGGCGCCATCCAGACGTAACAAGGTCAGATCATGGAGTTATAAATAGTACTGGCGTGGTCAGATCGCATGCAGAGGGTAACAATAACATCTTCACTCTACAGTTACCTTGACAATGTGGTCCACAGCGGCCACAAAACGTTGGTGTTTCAAGATAATTTAGTAATAATTTGCTACACTTACTCGGTCTACCCGAAAAAGTAGTCATGAATGTCGCGGACTCACCCAAATTGGTTGTGACGGGGAGTTCAATTCGAGATGACAAAGAAGGTGAGCAGAGCATAGATATTAAACTCCTTTTGTAGGCTAGATTAGAAGTGTCCAATACTTCCGCACAGGCGCGAGCGTAGCAAATTGAAGCGTTCAAAATCCAGTTCAAGATGGCGATTTGGCGTTTTAATTTATGCTTTTTAAAGCAATAAAGTATTTTACTGAATTGTTTGATATGGTTTTAGCTTGTGAAGCATGAGAATGCACAAACAGAAACAACAAGACGTTATTGCATAAGGGAATTTAGTAATCATTTGATGTTAAAGGCTAGTATGCTCAGCTGTCAAACTGGCGGCCATCTTTAAAAATATTTGGTCTACAAATCGCTCCCATTTAATTAACATGCAAACTGGGATTTCAAGATGGGTTCTAATTGTTACGGAAGTGGACCACCGACTGTCAATCTAGCCTACAGTAGTTGAATATCAATGGAGCAGAGCCTGAAGACAGAAGAACTACCGAGCACTTCCGCCTCGGCTGGAGTAGCACAGTAAACTGAAGACTGAGACTTACACTTTAGACATCGAGGTGGAAGATACAAGAACAACCCAACAGGACCGGATAGTACTCGGTAACAATTAAGCTTGTGAGAAACCTGGTGAGCAGGCAACATGATTGATTGGTTGTCAGTTATTTAATGTTCATTTACTTGGGAGTCCGGGGTTCGAGACCACGCTATTCAGACCACAGTCTTATCCAGATTTCAGTAACCTATGAGTGTAATAAACAAGGCATTCTCTTAATGTTTGAAACACGTCTTTTAACTGCGTAAAACCACGTTTATCTTCCAACCAGAATTCCTCAAAACACATTACGATCTTGGTCAGCAATCTCTGAGTCAGGGAAAAGGGTAAAACCTTGCTACGCCCCATGTACTAGTTCTTGTGGTTAAGTCCTTTGGTAAACCCAGAGTTAGCAGATTGTCTACAATATCCTACAAACTAGCTCCTACATTTTAATGGAAAAAAGCATTCAAACATTCATGGAATTCAAGTGATTTTATTATTTTACTTATCGATACAAAATTCAAACTTAAAATATAACTGTAAAGATACCTTTGATAGACTTCATCGAAAATCTTTCACATTGGTTTCTTATGGGAACGAAAGTGTATTTGAAGCCAAAACTGGGCGTTGCTATGCGTTGCCATGGGCGGCCATGGTGCAATGTCGTCACACTCATAGTGCCTATTAAATCTTTCGAGAACATGCAAGGTATAGGTGAAAGGGCAAAGTCACATACAATTGCCCAATTGGTTTGTTTTTAAAACTGTATTGATTATTGATGGTTAATGTTTTCACATCGATCTAATTAGCATGGAAATGAATTTTTAATCGCCTGCAAATGAAAAGAAATGTACCATTGTGTTTGGGCAGTTTTAAAATCTTATTACTAGGAAACGCTCAGTTGGACGCGTTGATAAGCGAGCACGTGCTATAGCTAGACCCACATTGCACATTTTTTAAAATTTTAAAATTTGCGACGTTCGCTGTCCACAGGGCCATGTTTCCAATATTATTTATTATTGCCAAGGTATTTGGGTAAACCCGTGTGTAAAACTTTACTTTGTGGATAAAATCCACCGCCATCTAGAGGACCTTGACTCCTTGGGAAAACTATTTAAACTCTTTGGTGACAAATAATACACTGCTTAGCTTCGAAAGTATTTTGATTACTTCTAGGTGGCAGTGCATTAGAAACTTCGCGCGTCTTTTCGTTGCCATGGCAACGTTACTTTTGTTATTATGTAATTTCCATCTACACTACTTATCGGATCAAAATAAAATTAACATATTCGTGACCGGACAGACATTCTAAATGATTTGGCTATCTCAGATTTTGTCGCCGTTTAGTTTGAAAAAAAAAACTTTCGATTAACTTTAATGTAACTTTTTAACTTTTTGAACGATTTTGCCACAAAACTAATGGCATTCAATCGAGAACAAAGCTTGCGGATGGTCAAAATTTCAAATCGATCCGAGTCTCCGTTCGAACGTTATGGCGAGACATACAAAAAAACAAAAAAAAAACAAAAACAAAACGAAAAAAAACGAGTGACAAATTTTTCCGGCAGAGTCAAATGGAAACGCTCGCTTCGCTCGCTTAAATATCACTTGACTGTTTATAGGCGTATAGGCCTATTTAAAGAATAAGTAATTATTTTAGTCTTGGTAACTATTTTGTGACCTCAATGTTTAATATAATTTAAATTATTGTATAATTCTAGCCGTTCTATATTTTGTTTCTTCAAGAACAAATACAACGTGGTATTTGAATCGTTAACAGAATATGATAATAATAAGATTCCATCCGTGAAAAAACATACCAATCAATTATTAAAACATAGACCTAGGTTAGTTTGTAGTTATCTTATATAATATTACATCCGGGGAAAAGAGGTTCTAAAAATTAAAATTAACATTATACGTCCCAACTAATTTCAATCCTGTAACTTGCTTAAACAAAAAAAACTTCTTAACATGAAACAAAATAATAAAACAAAGGAAACAAAATTACAATACATTCAATCAATTCAAATTAAAACATTTAATGACAAAATTTGATAAAATGATTGTCTAAATTAGAGAAACGTGGAATTATGAGCTTCGTTGGTCTTGTTCTACGCTTTTAATGCAGAAGTTCCATTGGTTTGATTACCGCTGTAGGCAAAAGTGTTTCATCTTCTGATACGAGTGATCAGTTCTTTACTTAGGAACGTGTAAACGGTGACTTTAGAGCGGCCCTAGCAACGACGCACCTAATAAATTCTAGAGTTGTTCCAAAAATGCCTTGTTCTGGATGATTTCAACGCTGTCTGCAGGTGTAATCGTGTCCAGCTTGATTGATCGGTGTGTGTTACTAAATATACCGGTCTCTAGTTGGTATTGTTCGCTCGTCGATGGTTTCAGCGTCTACAGCGCTGGCTTGGTCGGCTTTAAAATTAATGTCCCCCACTGAAAATCACTTATGTGATTAAGTGGGAATAGACTACGAACTTATTTGATTTATTTAACATTCAGTGCTCTGATATTCAATTCAAATCTTTTTTTGATGTGTAACAAAGAACTTTTTTTTTTTTTTTTTTTTTACTAAAACCAAGGTTTTGTCTTACCTTATATTTTATAAAGTTATTGTTTCTATTTGTTATATGCTATTATAAGGTAGTTGATTTTTACTGAAACCTTTATGACATAATTTTGGAAGGAAACAGCCTTATATTTTAAACAAAAATTATATTTACACTTTGCAAATTGATGATTAATATATGATTATGAATATAACGTTAACAAATTAATAGACTAAACAAATCTTACTGGAGAAAGACGAGTCTTCGGTGGAGTAAGAATTAGAAATACGGTGAGTGTAGCGTACTAGCAGCATAAATAAACACTATTGTTTATAATTATTGTTATTAGTCTAGGATTTGGTTTTCGGAAAGATGGTTACCTTACTCGTAAGTATCATGGTGCCCTAGATCTTTGAAACCTCTTGGAAAAAGGAAAATATTGCCCTTAAACAGGCCCCTCAAGAATGTTGAAATTTGAACCTGGACGTTCATACAGATAATTGAAATTATCATAAAGACAAGGCCGTGATACTGCAATACTGTCATTTAATGTATTCAATCTTGTCTAGACTACACGCATATATAAGACGTGTAACCTATACATTGTTTTAAGATCTGGGTATTGCCACCAGCTCCAACATGTCTTCTATTGTAAGAGTGATATTTCTTCTCACCTTCGCGTTTCTTGCCGCTGATGCTGGAGACATGCTTGGTTTTGGTCAATGTCCTTATGTAAGGGCAAAAGATTTCGTCGACAGAACACTGGTGAGTAACACTTTATTTGCTTTAGTTTGGCATATTTTAATAATTTCAGGTTGCATGTGTATGTGTTGTGTTTACAAATATCTAAAATATCCTTAAATCTGTAGTAATAGAAAAGGATCATTAATAAAGTCTTTTGAAAATACCAAATTCATTTTTTTTTAAATGTTAATCATTTTTCCGCTCACCTTTATGAACGAATTCGGGTGGTAAGTTTTGCAAAAAGTATAAGATTTGGATGCTGAATTTTTATACTTTAAATTCACCTTTGACTATGCAATGAGGTATTTTAAAATGTATTGCTTTCGTATCTTATGATATTTGCCTATTTTTTGAAGGTGCAAATACCATAAACATACCGGAAATGGTAAACAATGTAAAATGCAAGGTATTTAATATACTTACACATTTTATGGTACCTTATTTTATAGTCAAAGGTAAGTATGAGCTATAATAAAAATATCAGTATCCTGATAAAATATTTTTGAAAATTTTAGTACCCAAAATCGTTCATAAAAGTACCCATAATAGCTTCAGTATGAATCAAGCAAAATAATCAAATCAAATAATTTCGACTTTTTAATGCAAATTTTGGATTTTTTTAGTGAACTAACAACCCTAATGTTTGGTAATGAACTGCATAAAAACTGTTAAAAATGTATCTTCTTCTTTTCACATACCTGCATTTCGTTATATTGAGCAATGGTTTCCAGTAAGGCCTTCTTTTCCTCATTGTTCATACTGCATGGAAACACATCCATTTCTTATTCATTGCTTAAACCATCATCATATACTCTCTTTTCTGTTTTTCACATCCAAAGAACTAAGTTCTGTTCTAGGTGATTCTAGGTGATAGGTGCTTTTCAACAGGTCACACACAATAGGCAACGGTTAACATAATGCATCTGATACATGGTACGTGGATACTCCATGACACGGTGATGTAGGTGATCTCTTGTGTGCATGCCGCAATGCTTTGTTTGTTGTCGCACAATGATCACAGTTCAGACAGACGCCGTGTGATTGCGCCACGGTCTAGTGGCCCAAAGACGTTAGATTAGCTAAGGTGTCTCAACTCCGTCAAAGAAATTTCCGAATTCGTCGCCAAAACGGGAAGAATAATATAAAGTCCGTTCAGCGGAAGCGGAAGGGTTCATAATACTACCGCTAGAAGAAACAAGACAACAACAACAATAGCTGAGGTCTTTGGGTATATGCAGACCTTTGTAGGCTAAGGCGCAATGCTGTGGAGTATAACTGTAACAGTATATCCAATCAGATTTCACCAGCCTAGAGCCTAACCCCTAGCGCAATCACTCGGCGTATCTCTGTACTGCGTACTTTAAGTGACAAGACAAATTATTATCATCACGCTCATGAATTGAACCGTGCTATATTCGAAGGTAAATATCACTGCCTCCTAGATGAGGAGCCACGACGAGCATCTAGGAGGCAGTGGTAAATATAATGTCTCTAGAAACATATGACTCTGAATATAATGTGGTATTCCATTTTCTGTCTCCATGATTTTCCTGTTTCTTCGAAAGCTTTATTAAAGGGGTATTCATTATTCACCCGCTAAACTATATATATCATTCTGGCTAACTATAGTTATTAATTTCGAAAGTAATAGAACAATAATTCGAGTCTACCATGACCCGAAAAACAATTGTCAAACTTGGTAATTTTCGAGTTACGTCACTTTGCAAAAATCTCCCTTAAGAAATAATATGGGGACGATATTTATGCCCCGTGACCTTGGCGGATTTCCAACCACAGCCTTTTCTTTAAGTCCGCTTTATTTTGTTTTGTAATTTGGGCAATTGGCTCGGTCAAAATATGCTGATTCCCAAGAAGGAAAATGATTTTGGAATTCATATTTTTGCGTGTTTGAGTGTATATTTGTGCACAGTTTCAAGATACGTTGTAATAACAGGCAATTTATGATCAAAAGGCGAATTTTCGTTCATTCCTGGATCAAAAAACTATTTAAAAAATTCGTGTAAATCACAGTACAAGATATAATTTTTTAAACGTCCCTTAAGTTTAGTGTTACGCTGTAGATAATGTGGTAAAAATATGTTTGCGGGTGATAGCCCATTTAAGCTCACATTTCAATCTTTGCAGATTAATGGTTTTTGGATTGAGCAACGAAAGTATTATCGCTGGTTCACAAATGACCGCTGTGCCTTGATGTTATTGGACAATACTTTCATTAAGGATGGCAACACGAGAGTTGTATATGGATATGTGAACAAATGGTAAGTTGCTCCCAATCAATAGGGAACCTAAGGGGGCGTTGTCTGGTTCTCCCCGGTCAGCGTGGTATAGGCGATTAACCCGTGCTAAATGTTTCGTAAGCGATAGCGCGAGAACCCGACCACGGACCGGAAATATATTCATACTATAAGAAACTATAATCTTTCCTCTTTGCGTGGATATACATAACTCTGCTCTATCACAAATATTAATGACATTTGTTTTGAGTTGAAGTGAACTCTACATTTACACTGTTGCCAAACCTTCCAAACTGCTCATGAAAAAACACGTAAAAACATTTTGTCCGTGGCATCAGCATAACATTTTTTGGTATCCGACTTGCTTTGTGGCTACTGTGAGGTCACTGGGTTGTACTTCATTATACATTACTAATAAAATATCCTTTAATGTGCCAACAAAATCTTGAATGCGAAGTACATTTAGCAACCATGGACAGGCGCGTGGTATGCGAGGATGCCACAGCTGCACACAACGTGGCTGCGTCTCGCTTAGGTTGCCGCTCAGTCAGAGTACATTTGCGACAGCGCGCAAACATGGGTCCATTAAACTCATAATAGTTTGAATTTAGGAAGCGTCATCGAGCAAAGTAGAATGCCATCATCTTCTTCACAGAATTATGCATCTTGTGATGTTATTGGTTTAGATTTCTTTTGCGCGAGTCAAAAGATACGGCGAGTTACATTTTCGTACCATGCTAATTCTTATGGGCGCTGAGACCAGAGAGAACCAATTTCCTTCCCGCCTTCAAAACTTAGGTTCCCTATGGTTTAGGCGGAAGTTTTTTAACTTCTGATATAGACTGTGTAAACGGCGACTTTGGATTCGTCCTATACAAGGCAATAATACATTCTGAGGTTGTTCATAATTAGCCTTGTTGATTCTGGCGCTGTCCCGTTCGATCGCCTGCAGGTTTGGCTTGGTCGGCTTCGAATTACTGTCCTTCACTGAAAATCAGTTATGTGACTGAGTGGGGAGGCTCTAAATACGAATTTATTTTTATTTTATTTATTTATTTATTAAAAACATAAAGATAACTAAACATTTATGATTTTTTTTAATATAATGAAAAATGCAAACTTTTAATATACAAAGCATATTTTGTACTTGTACACACATATGGTGCAGTGGCATGGCCAGTTGGGGGTAAAGAAGAAAGACAAATTCAAGCTGCGACGAAGATTGATAAGATGAGGAGCACGAAGATAAGGAAAGAACTAGGAGTAGAGAGTTTAAACTTTAAGCTAGGGAAAGAAAGGCTGAGGTGGTTTCAGGACAGGATTCCGAAGATATAGTATGAACAAGACGCAGGAAACAAAAAGAGAAAAAGAGGGAGGCCCAGACTGAGGTGGGAAGAAGTTATAGCAATGGATTTGAAAAGAAGAAATGTAGCTTGGGAAAGGATTAACCAGGAAAGATGTTGGGAAGAAAGTGAAATAGATGATGCAGAGGAAGAAAAAGATGATGTGGGAGAAGCGTCAGGCATGGCTAGCCGGCTTCGATAAGCCCGGGGAGCCAAGAATGTGGTGGGAACCTCCCACCCCCTACCCGACTTAGTTGGAAATAGGGTTGGATATTAATTAATAATGAAAAATATTAAGTTTACCATAACCATTAGGCCTACTGATGACCATTACCGTTAAATGCTTGCTTTCTCTGGATCAGAATGAATATATCAAGATTTCCATTTGCATCGAAATGAATGTTGAAATACGACAGATCTATCGAATTATTCTTGAAAATTTCTATAATGAACATTATTAAAACATTTGTTGAACAATTAAAGAAAAGGCTATTTTTTAGTTGAATGTTTCATAGCTAATTCTTCAGGTCTAATAATTATAACTTTACCATGACCATTACTGATGAGTGACCGTTGCTGTTGAATGTTTGCTTTCTTGATCAGAATGTATAATAAAATAATTAATTAGTACGGTACTAAGATTTCAATTTTTATCGAAATGACTGTGTTGAAATTCGACAATTAATCTCAACAATTTCTCTTGATTTCGTGAAAGAAAAATGGGGAAAAAATTATTTTTTTGATCCATACGAAGCATTAGGATAAACATATATTTTGTTAAACAAAGTAAAGGTTATTTTTAACTTGGATTTATATAAAATATTAATGATATCATTCAATATTGATAAATAATATCAAAATATTATTGAAAAGCGCTGTTAAAAAAGTCAACACCACTCTATAATATGTCCTGAAAGAACGGTTATTTTAAAAGAAGAGATTATGTTGAAGAGGAAAATGAAAGAAGCCACATTACCTTTTCAAAATTCAATCTGTCAACCGAGTTACGACTTACCAGTGCCGATCAACTGGATGTTTTTCAAACAACTGACTTAAACTCGTATTCCGCGTTAGCATCAGCGACTCCTTTCCAAGTTAAAAAGTTACATAATCTCAGTGCAGAGCTTTGGAATGAAGCGTGAATATAACAGGCCTAATCACCCATGTGTTTGTTTACAATTTCAGGCGGGTACCTTGGTTTAGAAATGCAATATTGTACCCAGTGAGCAAAGTCCCAACTACCTCAAAGTTCTTAGCCCATTGGCCATATGACCGTAAGTACTCTATCATATTATCATTTGTAACTATGCATAGAAATGTAGCGAAATGAGTATAAGTATCTTTATTATATATATAATATATATATACATTTATATGATATAATGAAATTCTTTCGAGTTTCCAAGTTAAATAAGTTTTATTACCAACGTTTCGAACAGTTCTCCCTGCCCATTCTCAAGGTAACGACATACAAATTAAAAAACATTGAGTAAACAAACAAGACAATAACAAATAATATAAAAGACAAAACAAGTCACTGCAACTGCTCAGCATTACATTTAAGATCTTTGCGATGACCTTAACCTGTTTTTTTGTCTTTTATATTATTTGTTATTGTCTTGTTTGTTTACTCAATGTTTTTTTAATTTGTATGTCGTTACCTTGAGAATGGGCAGGGAGAACTGTTCGAAACGTTGGTAATAAAACTTATTTAACTCGGAAACTCGAAAGAATTTCATTATGTCACATTATATCCGAGAAAATCTACGTAAAAACATACATATATATAAATGATTAAACTTGGCTTTATAGTAGGCGACTATGACGCTGTTATGTTAGTACTTTAGACAGAAATTAAAAAAGTGACGTACTACACCGGGGTTTGAACCCGGGACCTTAGCTTACCGGGCTATGCTCTTACCAACCGATAATACAGGGATAATAAGTAAGCTAAGGTCCCGGGTTCAAACCCCGGTGTAGTCACTTTTTTAATTTCTGTCTAAAGTACTAACATAACAGCGTCATAGTCGCCTACTATAAAGCCAAGTTTAAACATCATATTTCCCAACTCTAGGGTTATAGAGATGGTTTGTATTTCTCCAAGTTATTTTCATGTGTAGTCTAATCGGCAGTGCAATCTGCTCTACACACGTTATTAACAATGTACAAAACAGACCAAAAATTAGACAGTTTTAAATTGGTGGCCGCATAGCTCAGTTGGTAAGAGCATAGCCCGGTAAGCTAAGGTCCCGGGTTCAAACCCCGGTGTAGTCACTTTTTTAATTTCTGTCTAAAGTACTATATATATATATATAGTAGTAAAGTAAATATAGTAAGTATATATATATATTTTATTTGTGTGGCTCGTTGGACCTTGTAGTAAGCCTACCTACTTCCAATGCAGAAGGATCAGGGTTCGATTTCCGCTATTGTAAGAAATTTTTTAACTTCTGATTTGGACTTAAGTCCATCGGTTCTTGCCTTAGGAATTTGTAAACTGTGATTTTGGAGCCGTCCTAGCAACGAAGCACATAATAAATTTAAAGTTGTTCTGAATCGGTCTTGTTGATTCTGGCATTGATTCGCGGGTGTTCGCCTGCCCATACTACTGATTGCTATTTTCCCATTTAAAAAATCAATCTTTGGGTTTGGGTTATCGCTCACTCGTCGTTGCGTGGGGCCCTGCAGGGTTTGGGTTTGGTCGCTTGGTTTTACTGCCCCCTACTAAAAATCAGTTTGTGACTAGTGGGTGACTCTAAAACAGATTTATTTTTTTTATATTCGTAAGTAGCTAGGGCAATTGAAAACAAAGTATTTTTAAAAGAGGGTTAGGGCACATTTTATAGTTTTTAAAAAAGCTAGTCTTTTGGGCTAGAAATATCGCGTATGTGAAACTTTGCAAAGTTGTCATAAACTCAAGATACAGGAAAAAAATAAAAAATATGGTTAATTTTTTTGGATTTTTAAACAAATCTAAAATCTTAAATTTTATATTTTATTTTACAAATTTTTTTTAAAATTGTGACAGTCAACCCCTACATTTAAACCGCCAAATAGCGTCTAAAAATTCACCCCTTCTCGGTAAACCGCTTTTTTGACGGACAACTTCCCCAAATATCAGAAACAAAACGAGGAAATTTCAGACAGTTAGTCGATCTAAATGCGTCATTTTTTTTTTAGGCAAATTTCAAGGCAAAAGATCGCCCCCCTTGTTATTTCTTGAGGAGATTTTTGCCGATAAACCTATAGCTCGAAAGTTACCAATTTTGGTTTTTTTTTTTTCTTTTAAAGGGCGGACCCAAATATGTTTACTGGTTATTTGAAAATTAATAACAGTTTGCCAAATTAAATGCTTTTTTTTTTGAGTTTGCGGGTGTTTCCCCTTAATACTTTATTTTTATTTCTGTGTGCAGGTAACGGGTACAAATTGGGGGATCTTGGTCCGACTACACTAATTTCCCTTACTGTGGGACTGGGGTGAAAAACCCCCTTAAACTTATTTAGCGAACGTAATTTCATAAATGTAACCTTGACATCAGCTGTTTTGTTCCGGTACCGAAACTAGGGGGAAATGCTGCGCCGAGTGGCCAGCCAAAACTCGGTGACGGCGCTGAATGGCTCTCGTCAACGTATTTCCCCAGAAGGCCTACTAGGTTGCATGGTTCCTTCGAAATTAACATAGAAAGTTGGCGTGCTTCATTGTTTCATTTTACATTTTTATGCCCCCCAATCAGCACGGCCCCAAATTTCCCGTGCATTATAACTTTTGTAACTTTTTAAATGTTAACCCTTAACTCTTAAAAACCCCTTTAACCCCTTTAAACCCTTTAAACCCTTAACCCCTTAAACCCCTTAACCCCTTAAACCCTTAATCCCTTAAACCCCTTAAACCCCTTTAACCCTTCCCCTTAAAATTTAACCCTTAACCCTTAACCCTTAACCCCTTAACCCCTAACCCTTAAACCCTTAACCCTTAAACCCCTTACAGTAAAACTTAAAACTTAAAACTTAAAACTTAACACTTAAAACCCTTAAAACTTAAAACTTAAAACCTTAAAACCTAAAACCTAAAACTTAACACTTAACACTTACATTAACACTTTAACCTTAACACTTAAAACTTAAAACTTAACACTTACACTTAACACTTAAAACTTAACACTTAACACTTAACCTTAACACTTAACCTTTAAAACTTAAATCTTAACCTAACTCTTTACTCCTTACTTTTAAAATCTTAAACCCTTGCTCTTTACATTTTAAATCTTAAATTAAATCTCTTAAAATTTTAAAATAATTTTTAACGGTTTTGCAAAAAAAACTTCGTCCATTTTTAGCCAGTAATTGTCTACTTAGTTGCACATCTATAATAAATTCTTAACCCAACATCTATTTGTTTTCTAAATGTAAACTATTGAAGATAAATTATTGCATTTTTATGTGTTTCAGGACAAATTTATGATATTTACGAGGAATTTGGCGTAAGTGAAGATATTTTGGGTGGCTACCGAACATTGCCTATGATAGAGGTGCCCAGTCTTATCGTGGGTAAAACCTCACCGACGGTTTTTTTTTTTACAGTTTAAGGGGAATAAAAAACCAAAATGAAAAAAAAAACTCTAGATGAATTTATCTTGCAGGGATAGTCTATGCTCCATTAACACTATCACTTCCGTTCCAAAACCCGATAGAAACCACCATGTTTCCTCAGGGTTGTGTTCCGTAAAGGCACCGGTCGACCATTGGGCCCACCATTCTGAGCTCAGCTGGGATTGTTATTTTCATTGTTTTTACTCAACTCTGATTTTTTTGGACTGCCCTTTGGGTACGGAATGGGCGGCTTTTACAAGCCGTGTTTTAATGAAAAATTGTGTTCTCGCTAAAATATTACAAAAAATTAATCTTTTCTAAATTATGATTTTTTGTCACCCAGGGGGAAGTAACATGAACATTGTCGGGAGAGGAAATTATTCCCCTATTTTCAAAGAAAGAATTTGAAATAACCGCGCTTTCCTCAAACACCAGCCTACGACCGAAAAAAATCTGGGCTTCTTGGTTTCGACCACAACAATCGAAACAACTACGCATCGCATACGCTCCTTGCAAATCTGATCAAATCATTGGTGCAATTTAAGTTGCTTAAATTTCATTGGTCGCAGACTGGTCGTTCTGGTCGCCTTTGCGAACACAACCTTAGAATGAATCCTCAATCCCGACTGCCACCATTGTTGCCATATGTTTAAGCATATTTATTTTATTATGTGCCTTGTTGCTAGGACGGCTCCAAAGCGTGGCAGAGGAGGGGCAAGGTAAAAAATTTTAAGAAACAACGGTGGCGGTTAGCTGGGGTCGGGGGTAGAGCCCCAGCTGCCAGAGGCCCATTTTTTGATGAGCGAAGCGAAGACTTCAATTTTACTGACCCCCAAAAAATTTAAGCTCTTTTTTTCTTCTTTTTTTTCTGTTTGTTCGCTCTCTACCGGGCAAACGGCATATCCGATCTTGATGAAAATTTGACGGGACCTTCAAAATCTCTGAACTTAGAGCTGTTTTGTTTTTGGGTACAATCGAAGAAATTTTTTCTCATGAATTCGTACTTTTACGATTTTTTTTCGATTTTTTGTGCGATATTTTCGTCACATTTGGGCCGATTCTGACCAAACGGTTTTGGGGGTACAACCTTCATATTATACATGACATTAAGGTTATGTTGATGTAGTACCTTTTGATAGAAAAGTTGAAAAAGTTAGCCAGAATCTATAGAAATAAAGCTTTTTTAAAATAAGTTTTTTGATTTTTTGTGCGATATTTTCGTGCCATTTGGGCCAATTCTGACCAAACGGGTGGGGCTACAACTTTTATATTATACATGGACTTAGGTTATGGTGATGTTGTACCTTTTAAAGAAAAAGTTGAAAAAGTTAACCAGAATTTATAGAAATAAAGCTTTTAATATAAGTTTTTTACGGTAAATAATACCAATTGACAAAACAATAGAAACTTGACATCAATCACCTACAATGCGTAGGCAGCAAAACAAAGCACCTTGCAAAGTAAAAATATCCCACGCAAATTAAACTTTAAAAAGCTCATCCGTCAAAGGGGTCGGGACTTAAGCGTTTTCCTAGTTTAAGTGAATAATAGCAACTCAAGGGTTACCGTTTTGTTTATGAAGAATGTACACTTAGTTGATTTTGGGCATAAATTTTTAATTTGATTGCCCAACTTTAACCATCATGTGTAAAAAGTATGTTATGCACAAAAGTAGAAAAGGCAGTTTTTAAATAAGGTAGTAGCTCAAAACTAAAATTAAACTTTCTAGCACTCGGACTCTGCAAACAATGTTTTACAGCAACTGTCTGCGATCGTGGTGGTAAAATTATCGTGGTAATAAGTTACTTGAACAGTTGAATCAAAACAGTCATTCTTAAATTTGCGCGTACGTGCACAGTCTGAATTTCTACATAATATGGTTGTTATCCCAAGAAATTACCTAATACAAATTCATAATTTGATGATTTTAGTAATATTACGCGTACGGCACGCATTTTTTACTGGGGGGGAGCAATTTTCTTTGTGGGGGGGATAAAGCCCCCCCCCCCGTGGTGCCGCCACTGCTCCAAAGTCATAGTTTACACATTCCTAAGCCAAGAACTTATAGACTTCAGTCCAAATTAGAAGTTTAAAAATTTTGTGCCTAGAGCGGGAATCGCACCCTGAACCTTCTGAGCCTTCAACCAAAAGATCAACAAGCCACACTAGTATTTATTCTTGGCTTATATTACTGTCAGTTTTCAATTAATTTTTTTAAGGATAGCCCACAATGTTGAGGCTGAAACGTCATTCCATAAAAAGTCTTATTTATACTGTTGTTATACGATAGAAGTAGCGCATGGCTTGCACATAGATTCTTAATCGGGAAGTCATAGGTTCGATCGATCTTAGCCTTTGTAAATCATGACTGAGTTTCGAGAACTTTCCTCAGTCACAGGGCATTGTTAGGATGGATCCTTTGTTTGGACATTCGCCTTCTATTCCAAATCTGTCACCTGCGGTGGCGAAGGGGAGAGTGGGGGGTGACGGGAGTATATTTCCGCTCCTCTAGGAAAATGTCAAATTTGTCAAAAAAAGTGCATCTAATTGAATTGTCACTATGTTGTCTTTTAACAGTGCTGCACTTTCGAAGGAATGCATGTCTTCATAATAATATTTACACATGATTTAACGATTCAATACCTAGATAACGTTTTCTCCAACGAAAGAATGCAGATGCTTTGTAGTGGAGGGGGTAGTATGAATGCGCGTTAAATGGAATTTCGTCTTTGTGAATGAAAGAGAAATATATTTTACCAACGCAAGCAAAAATTATCTGTGCTAGATCACAGAATTCCTCCGTGTGCAAGATCTACGCTGAACTAGCGTGAATAGAGTTGACAATAGTTGTTATGTTGGGAAAACAATTTCGAGCCATCTGCATTCTTTCGTTGGAACCACTATATTCATGTCTAGTCGGTTAATGACTACCTCTCCATATAAATAATATACAATTCTAGCTAAAGTCAGCAAAGAAATATCACCTGTTGCTAAGTCAACTAACAATGTAACATACCGTTACAATTTTTTAATTATATGCCTACATATCATTTTGCCTCTTACTTTCATCTGTGCCATTATCTTGCACCAATGTAAATAACCTCATTGAACAATAATTCTAAAATTAATTAATGGACAACTAGTCAAAGGCGGGGCTTAGCTAGTTCCGAAAAATCCAACAGATAGCGCCGCGAACTGTGGGACAAGCTGCAACCTAAGTGTGGTTGGCGCAATGGACTTCAACGTGTTTTTACGCCCGTACGGGTGGAAAAAATCCTTGATTTTTTTTTTTTTTTTTTTAGAATGGGCTTAGCCAAAGACTATGTAGATCAAGAAGGAAGCCAGCTGCTTTTTAGGGAAGCGTTTGTCCTATATTATGTCCTAGAGGATGTGTGGACTTCGGAAAACGGTGGTCATCATAGTCCCTATACCTTTGGGTTTAGAATGATTATAGGTAAACCCAAAGCCTTTACTCTAGAAAGAATTTTTTAAAGTTTAGTATCAGGTTTAGGCCAACATAATTTATTATTCCTCAGTTCTAGGTTCTAATCCTAGGCCTACACGGCTAGGACTAGACACACCTCTTTGCTAGGATTTAGGCCTAGACATGTACCCCTCTTTATAGTTTAAACACAGTTTGCCTTTAATCTTGGAAGCTTTAGACCTAGGCCTCCCTTAAAAGCAAAATCAAGGCTATACTGTTAATTTTAACCTACCAATAAGCAGAGACTAGGCCTAGGTGTTATTTTCCAATCCATATAGACCTACCCTAACTACTAGATATAGGCCTACTTTTATTATCATAGGGGTCAACTGTGTTATGTAAACATAAAACTAACTATGTATGCAATACTTAATGGAAATAAAGCAACATTCTATTCTATTCTAGCTAGATCTAGGCCCTACACCTAAACAAGAGTAGCCTGTATAGTGCTTAGGCCTCTCTCTTGTGCAGAATTATAGGGCCGCGTCAAACAGGTCTACTCATTATCGCCTGCCTGCTACAAGCATTAAAAAAAATGGGTAAACACATGGGCAGGGCTCCATCTCGCAAACACTTTAGTTTGCCATGAGGAATTTGCTTGTAATCGGAATCCACGAAATGCAAAGAACATCATAGGCCTACAAGCATGGTATCACATGTCTTCGTAAAACATTTCTTATCTTTCTGATTTTAACTTCCCACGTCTTATTTCTTAACTTGATATCCTTCAGAAACGAGTGTAAAGACACCCCTCCTATTTTAGCTCTTGACGAACATCGTGAAACAATTCACAATATTGAACCATTTCAATCCAGAAATCCAGTCTTAGGTGTGGTACAGTAAGGCTGTCAGTTCAAATCGTCCCACAGTACGGCCATCTTTGAGCATGTTTAGTCGTGACGTTCAGGGGGCGGAGTTAGACATCGTCCATTAGGTGATTGATAATTAAATTAATTATTTAACCCAATTTCTTGTTAATAAATAATTAATTATATCACTATCAGTCGTCACCGTTATTTCCAATTCCCACTTACTTATATAAGGATTGTTTATGATTCATGTAAATCATGTTCATTATATTAAATAATTATGTATGGGGAAGAGGGGTTATATAATATAAAACATTTTTACATACATTACTACATATAGTACATATTATGACTATGCATTGGGCGAGTAAATAAAATTGAAACTGAAATGAAACAAATCACACCTTTCTCTACGGGAAGTAAACTGGAACTTGCCCCCCCCCCCCCCCTTCACTGGAAAAATTGACTTGGACATCAGACGGGGCCTGCCTGCATGTGAGCGCACCACCCAGAATTTGTTCGTATTTCAATGTGTTTTCTTTTAAATTCGTTTTTAGTAAATAATCTTCAGATTGGAACAATTCTTAAAGACTACGATTTCCGTACAGTGATAAGTCAAACGCTGGAACGCTATTAAACAATGATTGGTGAGCGTAGCGCGAAGCGAAAAAATTCATGTCACTACACTGGAGAAAAAACCCGGGAAATGTTTTCTTTCTTTTTTTCCTGTATTTTTGTGTTTTTTCAATACATTCCGGTAAACCGATACTCCAATTGCGATGAAATTTTCCGGGGGCCTCTTCGAAATCTCTAAAATTGAACTGCCACGTTTTTTAGCGCAATCAGAAATTATTCTCATGAAATCGCAATTTTACGATTTTTTTCGTTTTAAAAAAAATCTTTGTTATATAACACCTACATGCTTTATCCGATTTTAATGATTTTTTCACAGAACCTTAATTTTATAAATTGTGATATTCCTGTGAAATTTGAGCGCAATCAAAAAATTATTTTTCTGAAAATCAAAATTAACTTTTTTCTTTTTTTTAACAATTTAGACCTACAACACCAAACATGATTATCTTATGTAAGATTTTTTCACAGAACCTTTATTGTATTAATTTAAATATTTCTGTGAAATTTGAGCGCATTGAAAAATTTATTTCTTATGAAATCGAAATTTTTCTTAAAAAAATTACGATTAATAAAAAATTTAAACTTAGTTAATTTTTTATTTAATTAAAATTTTAAAAAATCTTCGCTTAGGTAATGATTTTTTCACAGAACAACAGAAAATCGCATAACACATGGCAGTCAATGCACCAATACCCCATCCAACAACGCGCCGGGAAAAAGCGTTTGAAAATCTCCTAGTTAATGAGTAATGGTATGACTATGATTTGGAACACAATTCTAAAAGACTATCATTTCGTTACAGTGATAACTCAATTCAAACGCTGGAACGCTACTTAGACAATGATTAAGAGTAATGGTATGACTATGATATGAAACACAATTCTAAAAGATACCATTTCGTACGTGAAAACTCAAAGTCAAACGCGGGAAAACGCTACTTAGACAATGATTATGAGTAATGGTATCAGTGTTGGGGAAAGAACTTTTAAAAAGAACGCTTTCTCGTAACGCGTCTTTTTTGTGAATATTTCAGTGAACTTATTTATTTTTTAAATGAATGAACTTGAACTTTTAAAAGTTTTTTCCCGAGAACGAACTTTTCAGTTTTAGACAGTTCATTTGAAAGTTCTTTCCGTGCGTCGAGCAGCCGTCGACTCGCCGCCGTCAACGCTTAAAAAAATAAAAAATCGTTGATCCATCGTAGGTAGGTCACGTAGGTCAAGCAAAATTCACGAAGTTAAAACGATGCACGCCAACAAATTTGGGAAAAAAAAAATCTTAGAAGCCAAAAAATGCTAAGTAACTGCCATAATTTTACAAGATGGTCGACGAGAATGTAGAGCAAATCATCACCACGATCAAAGACAGCTCAACACTTTCGTAAGACCAAACTCGCTAGTAGTTTGGTACACGAACACCCCTAATGTATTTCCTCATGTTTTCTTTATTTTACGCCGGGCTTTAATAAAATAGTGATTTTTTTTTCAAAAGAACTTTTAAAAGAACTTAGTTCATATTTTAGACTAACTTGAACTTTTCAAAATTTTAAGTTTTAAAAGAACTTGAACTGTTAAAAGTTCGTTATTTAAGCTGTTAACTGAACTTTTAAAAAATTCATTTTAAAAAAGAACTGAACCCCAACACTGAATGGTATGACTATGATTTGGAACCACAATTTTAAAAGACTACCATTTCGTTACAGTGATAATCAATTCAAACGCTGGAACGCTACTTAGACAACGATTAAGAGTAATGGTATGACTATGATTTGGAACACAATTCTAAAAGACTACCATTTCGTTACAGTGATAACTCAAGTCAAACGCTGGAACGCTACTTAGACAACGATTATGAGTAATGGTATGACTATGATATGGAACACAATTCTAAAAGAATATCATTTCGTTACAGTGATAACTCAAGTCAAACGCTGGAACGCTACTTAGACAACGATTATGAGTAATGGGATGACTATGATTTGGAACACATTCTAAAAAGACTTTCCATTTCGTTACGTGATAACTCAAGTCAAACGCTGGAACGCTACTTAAACAATGATTATGAGTAATGGTATGACTATGATATGGAACACAATTCTAAAAGACTACCATTTCGTTACAGTGATAACTCAAGTCAAACGCTGGGAACGCTACTTAGACAATGATTATGAGTAATGGTTTTGACTATGATATGGAACACAATTCTAAAAAACTTCGATTTTGTTACAGTGATAACTCAATTCAAAACGCTGGAACGCTACTTAGACAACGATTATGAGTAATGGTATGACTATGAAAGCAAGACGACATGTTTTTTTTTTTTAAACAAAGAACATATCATTTTGATTTCAGTAAGTTTGGCTATGACACTGATTAAATTACAAAATGCAAATTAGAATCTTGGAATCCTCTTATCTTAAAAACAAAACAACACCATGTTACATACATACATACATACATATTAACATGATCGCCTATTATGATTCGTTTATTTTGAAACTGTATCGATTATTGAAGATAAAAGTTTTCACGTTTAGCTAATAAGCAATTGATTTTTAATCGCTTGAAAAGGGAAAAAAGTTACCATTGTGTTTTGGGAATTTTTTATCATTGTGATATAATAATTGTTTAGGCGTGTTGTCAAAGTAAATGAATTATTCATTATTTTATGACTGTTTTTAGACTTCAATTAAACAAATGTGTTTAAATTATGTTATTGTTTGGGCTGTTATAAGTCAATCTCCTGATGAAGAAACCAACATGGTAATCGAATAGTTAGCAGATTAATAATATACAACCGCGACAAAACAGGCCGAACAATGATCTTTTTTCATACGAGTAAAGTGATAAAACAATTGACCGCTTCGCAACCGCTTTTTTAGTCGCGTTGTTGGATGAGCTTTTTTAAGTTTTTAGTATAGGTGGTATCTCTTTACTTTAATTGCTATGGTAATACTAATTAATAGAACGTCAAATATCTGGTGGCCCGAAGATTTGCTTTTTGAACGCATTGTAGGTGATTTTGTTGTTTCTATAGTAAGCCTACTTGTTAATTATTATACACCTCAAAAAGTCATAATTTAACCTTTATTTCTATGGATTCTGGCTAACTTTTTCAACTTTTTCTTTCAAAAGTCAATATATTATCACCTGTCACCATTACCTTAATGTCCATGTGAAATAAAATGAACATTTTAGCCCCACGCAGTTTGGTCAGAATCGGCCCAAATATCACGAAAAATCGCATTAAAAATAAAAAAAAAAAACCGTAAAAGTACGATATTCATGAGAAATATTTATTCTTTTTAACCCCAAAACGTGGCAGTTCTAAGTTCAGAGATTTCGAAGATCCCCTCCAATTTTCATCAAGATCGCATATGCCGTTTGCCCGGAAGAGCGCGAAAATAAAGATAGAAGGGAAAAAAACAATTGGAGCTAAAAAATTTTTGAGGGGTCAGTGAAATTGAAGTCTCCGCTTCGCTCATCCAAATATAGACATAGGTTTGTCTAATATTAATACAATTCAGAAGCTAAAAAAATCCCCAATTTCCCCACATTTCAGGTAGGCGCCTTAGCCAACTAAACCACCGAGACGGTAACTTTTTAATTTCTGAATTGTAGTTGCATTATAGATCTGAATGGATGGAACAGTACTGCAACGAATAGCTGTTGCCTTTGAACTGACAAAACACACATTATTTATAATGTAATTACCTAACGCGGGTATGAGCGAGGGTTTATTTCTCGATTTGGTTAGTCGGGAAACACTCCCGTAGGTGTAATTGTTAGTATTGAAAACAATTCAGAAGTTAAAAACCCATTACGACTGGGGTTCGAACCCGGGTCTCCCACATTCCAGGTAGGCGCCTTAGCCAACTAGTCCGCACCTACGGAAGTGTTTCCCGACAAACGAAACCGATAAATAATCCCTCGCTCAACCTGCGTTAAATAATGACATGTCAGTTCAAAGGCAACAGATATTCGTTGCAGTATTGTTCCATCCATTCGGATCTATAATGCAACTACAATTCAGAAATAGTATTACCTCGGCCAATTTCTTATGCAAAACATATACAATGCTCTTGAAAAGACTGGTTCGGAAAACGAGTAACTTTATGGGGAGATAAACAAGTAATTTTATGTCCACAGAATAACCGCGCTAGAAATGTGTTTAGTATCTTAAATGTAAACATACAGGGCTTGGGTAATTGTACACAAGATTTAGAAATTTTTATCAAAGAATTAAGTGATATCCCAGATGTTATATGCATTCAGGAGCACTGGCTGAGAGATAATGAACTTGGGGTGGCTACTCTTAATGGTTACGGACCTCCGATCGGATATTGCAGAAACATATTAAAAAGGGGTGGTGTTTGTATGTACATTAAAAACGAATTAAATACAGACTAATAAGAGAAGATCTTAATTACAATTGAACTGAAAAACATTTTAAGTGTATTGCGGTTGAGCTTCCTGATATAAATGTTGTTATTGCGTCAATGTATCGTACACCAGATGGAGACATTAAAACATTTCTCCCAAAAATCGAAAATATTCTAAACAAGCTTCTATACGAAAACAAGACAATCATTTTATGTGGTGATACTAATATTAACCTCTTAATAGATACTAATAATAAATATGAATTTGTTACCTTACTTGATACTTTCAACTTGAAACCACTCGTTAACACACCAACAAGGTGCACTAAAAACAGTATCGATAATATTTACACTTGCGTACCTCAGGAGATGTGTGTAGTAGATAATTTAACAGTTTATTTTTCAGATCACAACGCTCTAATTGCAAGTTTGCCCTTTTCCAATAACATTAAGTTATCAGTTCAAAATCAAGTATAAAAAAATGTTCGCATGTATAATAAAAGAAATTATGCAACCTTTTATCACATGCTAGCAAATGAATCTTGGTTGGATGTAATGAATGATAAATGTCTGGAGTCACAGGCCGAAAAACTAGTTACAACATTTACTTTTACTTAAATCAAGCATTTCCGCTAAAACTAAATAAACCAACGAAAAAGCATGACTCGAAATGTATAACTCAAGGTATCATTAATTCTAGCCTAACTTTGAAAAGATTGTATAAAATTGCAAAACATGCACCAACCGACGAAAATACTAAACATTTTTACAGTTATAAACAAATATTTCAAAGGGTAAAAAGGCAAGCCAAAAAAATGTACTAGGATGAGCAAATCCAAAAATCTCTGAATAAAGTAAGGACTGCATGGAATATAATTCGTTAAGAATCTGGGAAAGAACCTGCCCCTAAGCGTAACATAAATGTTTTCTCAGAGGGCCGTTTACTTGATACGCCGAACGAGGTAGCAAATATTTTAAATAAGTCATACATAGAAGTCGCAAAAAACAATCATATATTGACAAGTTCAAAAATTAAATGCTTCTCCTACTCGTAGCAAATCTATGTTTGTAGAACCGACGACATCGAAAGAAGTAGTAGATATAATCAAAGAAATGAAATGCACAAGCACAGTAGATATTTTTGGAATAAACTCAATGGTAGTTAAACGTGTAGCTAAGTTTGTTGCTCTTCCGCTAGCTGAAATATGCAACAATTCTTTACAGACAGGACAATTTCCTAAATGGTTTAAATACACCAGCACTATTCCAATTTTTAAAAAAGGTGACAAAACATGTAACAAAAATTATAGACCTATATCGCTCTTGCCAATTATTTCAAAAGTGCTAAAAAAAATTATGGATAGAAGACTAGAAAGTTTTCTAAACGAAAATAAAATAATTAACCCCAATCAGAATGGCTTCAGGAAAGGTAGATCTACACTTACAGCGGCATTTTCTTTGACGGACATGATCTTAAAATCATTAGATAAAGGCGAAAAAGTTTTAGGGCTGTTTTCTGACTAATCGAAAGCCTTCGATACAATCATTCAACTCTCCTTCAGAAAATGGAATTTTATGGTATTCGCGGTATTCCTCTGAAATGGTTCCAATCTTATCTCGAAAATAGACAGCAGTGTGTTGATATCACCTACTATAATAAGGAAGCAAATAGAGAAGAAATAGTTAGATCAGATTGGAGCACAATTGAAACGGGAGTTCCACAGGGGTCCGTCTTAAGTCCTACCGTATTTAATTTGCATACTAACGATTTGCCTCTGAATGTGTCTTTGGGATTATTAATTCAATTAGCGGATAAAAGTTATCAAATCTTAACTCATGCTGAAACGAATGAACTGGAACTGTCGGCAAATTATTCTATCAAGGAAAATAACGAATGGTTTCAAGTAAATGACCTTTCTATCAATAATACAAAAACAGTACTAGTTAACTTCCATACGAGTAAGGGTCAGATTATAGAAAATTTCAATGTATATAGTAGTAGAAATGATGACACGGATAATATCCCAATATCAAAGGATGCTAACTTTTTAGGATTGTTCTTAGACAGCAGCTTAAACTGGAAACTACATGTACAAAAACTAGCATCCAAGCTAGCAACTGCATGCTTAGTGTTGAAGAAAATGAATCGTCTGGTTAATGACACAACTTTAAGATCTATATACTTCATTACTTTCATGCTTTTATGTCCTACGGAATTGCACTTTGGGGAGACTCAACCGACAGTAACAAGATATTTATTCTACAGAAAAAGGCAATAAGAGCAATAACGAAAACTGGGAATAGGGATAGCTGTAGGCCACTTTTCAAAAAACTGAAAATTCTACACAAGCCATGTGTATACATTTATAAAGTTATAACATTTATTCACAAAAATCTTAATTTATTCACCTGTAATTCAGATGTCCATAATATTAATACTAGGAATAAGAATAATTTAAGATCATTAAAATGCAATCTGTCGATGCGACAGAATGGGCTTCAGTATCGGGCATTAACCATTATAACTCCATTCCATCAGAATATAAAAACCTTAATGATCATATTAAATTTAAGAAAAAAATTGAATTGTTTCTTATGGAAATATGTTTGGAGGAGTTTAAATTGGCTTCTCAAAATCAAATCTAAATTAAACAAAGGTTACTGATGGATTTTTAATGTTACTCCCAATTTTTAAAATTTAAATTATGTTATTATGTTATTATGTCATATTATGTTTTATATGGTTTAAGTTTATCTCATTATTATATATATGGATAATCTGACAACTCAAATGTTCAACTCATTTATATATTATGTGAATGTTTATATGAACCAAAAGAGGCTAATAAATATACTATACTATACTATACTATACTATACTATAATAGTTACCCTCTCCGTGGTCTAGTTGGCTAAGGCGCCTACCTGGAATGAAGGAGACCCGGCTTCGAACCCCGGTCGGGATGGATTTTTTAACTTCTGAATTGTATTCAATATTAACAATTCCACCTACGGGAGTGTTTCCCGACCAACAAAATCTAGAAACTTGGATAGTTTGTTGAATACACTAAACTTCTTAAACACATAATTATAATATATTATGCAGGTCAAATAGCTTCTGATAATTTTATAAAAATAATCCAATCAATTTCAATCCTGTAACTTGCTAAAGCTAAAAACCCTATTTTACATCTAACTTATTAAAACACCTAACATATTAATAATACATTAAACAAACTTACAAATACATTTAATCTATTCTAATACTTTAATTTAAATAAATGGATTTTATAAAAGTGATCGTGTAACTAGAGATAAGTGGAAATAACATTCTGTGCTATGATATTCACGTAAAATCTATTTTTGGAGGCGTAACAAAGTACTATTTTTAACTAAAACCAAGGTTTTTGTCTTATCTCAGCTTTTATAATATTATTATTCGTATTTGTTATATGCTGATTAAAATATTTTTGTTGTTGATATTTAACCTTCATGACCTTATTTTAAAATAAATAGCATGAATATTCTTTGTGTCAAGATTCTTGGTTTTAAATTTAAGTTCTTAATATATTTTAATTCAACTCTATTTACACTCCGTAATTGTTGATTAATATTGCTAATAGTTATAGTGTAAACACATTAGGAAATACAACTTACCATAGGGGAGAAAGACGTGTCTTGGGTGAAGGTATTGGAAAGACGTAGGACGTAGCGTACTAGCAGCATAACTAAACGAAATATAATCGTTTATATTGTTGTTATTTGCCCAGAATTTTGATTTTGCAAGTAGGTAACCCTACTCGTAAGTATTATCGCGCCCAACATCTTTGAAGCCTCTTGGAAAATGGAAAATATTGCCCTTTAACAGGCCCCTCAAGAATGTTGAAATTTGAATCTAGGCGTTCATATAGATAATTGAAATTATCATAATGACAAGGCCGTGATACTGCAAGACTGTAATTAAATGTATTCAATCTTGTCTAGACTACACACATATATAAGACGTGTAACCTATACATTGTAGTAAGATCTGGGTGTTGTCACCAGCTCCAACATGTCTTCTATTATAAGAGTGCTATTTCTTCTCACCTTCGCGTTTCTTGCCGCTGATGCGGACATGTATGGTTTAGGTCAGTGTCCTTATGTAAGGGCAAAAGATTCCGTTAACAGAACACGGGTAAGTCACACGTCGTTTACTCTAGTTTGTCATATTTGGATGAGCGAAGCGAGTGAAGCGAAGACTTCAATTTCACTGACCCCCCAAAAAAATTAGCTCGGGTGTTTTTTTTGTTTTGTTTTTGTTTTTGTTTTGTATTTTTGTCTGTTTGTTCGCTCTCTACCGGGCAAATGGCATATGCGATCATGATAAAAATTTCAGGGGACCTTCGAAATCTCTGAACTTAGACTCGCTACGTTTTTGGGTACAACCAAAGAAATATTTCTAATGAATATCGTACTTTACGATTTTTTTCAATTTTTAGTGAGATATTTTCGTGACATTTGGGCAGATTCTGACCAAATGGGTGGGGCTAAAACGTTCATATTTTACATGTACATAAAGGTAAAGGTTATGTATTGCTTTTTGAAAAAAAAAGTTGAAAAAGTTAGCCAGAATCCATAGAATAAAGGTTTTAATATGAGTTTTTTAAAGGTTTATAATAACAATTAACAAGTAACAATAGAAACTTGACAACAATCACCTACAATGCATTCACAAAGCACTTGCAAAGGAAAAGTGGTCCCACTCCCACGCAAACTAAAAACTGACAAAAAAACTCATCCATCAACGCGGCGGGACCTTAGCGTTTTCATAGTTTAATAATTTCAGGTTGTATGTAAATTCAAAATATCCACACATCAATAGAAAGCGTAAGATCATCGTAAGATCATCATGATCAAAGTATACGATTTGGATTTGGATTAGGATTTCAGGTTGTGTATGTGTCGTGTGTACAAGACCAAAATTTTGAAATGACCAAATCCCTTATATTTTAAAACTTTTTTTGGTTGATGCATTTTTCCGCTTTTGCTTCCATAATGAACGATTTTAGGAGCTAAAACCGCCTACAAACGTGCTGGGTGGTAACGACGGTGGCCCAAGGTCTACTACATCTCCGCCACCTGGCGGAGGCTCGTTTAACTTGCTTGTGTGGCCACTAGAGAGTTCCGCTAGGCGGAGATCCAGCAGACCTTGCGGTGGCCGGCTGCCGCGGAAAGGTTAGCCAAGTCGGCCTAACGGACGCACCGCCTAACCCCTAGCGCAACCACTCGGCGTCTCTCTGTACTGTGTACATTAATTACAGCAACAATCACGCTCATGAAATCACAGGGAACCTAAGTTTTGAAGGCGGGAAGGAAATTGGTTCTCTCTGGTCTCAGCGCCCATAAGAATTAGCATGGTACGAAAATGTAACTCGCCGTATCTTTTGACTCGCGCAAAAGAAATCTAAACCAATAACATCACAAGATGCATAATTCTGTGAAGAAGATGATGGCATTCTACTTTGCTCGATGACGCTTCCTAAATTCAAACTATTATGAGTTAAATGGACCCATGTTTGCGCGCTGTCGCAAATGTACTCTGACTGAGCGGCAACCTAAGCGAGACGCAGCCACGTTGTGTGCAGCTGTGGCATCCTCGCATACCACGCGCCTGTCCATGGTTGCTAAATGTACTTCGCATTCAAGATTTTGTTGGCACATTAAAGGAAATTTTATTAGTAATGTCTACAACCCAGTGACCTCACAGTAGCCACAAAGCAAGTCGGATACCAAATGTTATGCTGATGCCACGGACAAAATGTTTTTACGTGTTTTTTCATGAGCAGTTTGGAAGGTTTGGCAACAGTGTAAATGTAGAGTTCACTTCAACTCAAAACAAATGTCATTAATATTTGTGATAGAGCAGAGTTATGTATATCCACGCAAAGAGGAAAGATTATAGTTTCTTATAGTATGAATATATTTCCGGTCCGTGGTCGGGTTCTCGCGCTATCGCTTACGAAACATTTAGCACGGGTTAATCGCCTATACCACGCTGACCGAGAGAGAACCAGACAACGCCCACTTAGGTTCCCTATAGGCATAGGTAAACATAATATCTCTAGATACATATCTAGTTACGAGTACCTTTTGGATATACTCCATGACTCTCAATATAATGTGGTTTTCCATTTTATGTTTCCATTGATTCACCCCGTTCCTTAAGCTGTATTTAGACGGTTAAAAGTTTCGTTCAAGCCATTGATTTCCAGGGATTGATCCAATTCCAAGACCCATTGAATGAAACATTGAACAGCTATTAACACGGTTCAATGTATTGAAAGGTAGTCCCTTTGTTACCAAAATTATTGTGTTTTAATACATTGTTGTTGTAATATTAGAATTTCAAATATTTACTTAACTGTAATTCATTGTTTTGTCTGTATCTGTTTAATTATGTCCTAGCCACCCTTGATAAATATCTAGAAGGTTGTGCTTAAAGAAATATTTGATGCACCAATGTCAATCCATGTGTCAAATCAACAACACAACACGAAGAAGTCTCGGCTTTCTTTACTTTACACTGTGGAAGAAGTGAGTTATCCTTTATACTTCTGTCTTCTGTGATAAGCTTTGCTTCGGAAAATTGGAAAACACAACAACCAAACTTAACCTAACCTAAAAGCAGCTGTAAAATGTAAACAATGCCCAGCCTTTGTTTAATGTTGCAGTACTGACCATGATTGGGCCAGTGACGTCATTACTAAGTGACTCCTGATTGGCCGGTTTCATCATACCTTTGACGAAAAATAGGACATGCTCTGAACTAAATGGGTTGAATCAAACCCTTTGATCAAGGCCTTGGACAAATTCATTTGACCGTCTAAACTCTAAACGGTACCATTGAAGGAAAAATCATGGAATCAAACCCTTGAATTCAATGGCTTGAACGAAACATTAAACCGTCCAAATACAGTTTTAAGCTAATGACTGCTCAGCTTTAAGCTGTATTTAGACGATTCAATGATTCGATCGTTCAAGCCATTGAATTGAATGAAATGAAAAATGAAAAACGTCCCTGTCAGTCATTATGCAAAATTTGGGACAAAAGTGGCAAACTGAGCTAGGTGCTACAGTTAATTTAGATTCACGATTTTTGTTATATAGTTTCAACACCTTATTACCTAATATATAATATATAGTCACTTTTTTTATTTCTGTCTAAAGTACTAACATATATATATATATATATATATATATATATATATATATATATATATATATATATATATATATTAAATATGTTTAATTTTAAGTTTTCGCGGGTATATGTTAAATAATTAATGTTGAATGGGGCTTTTTTCCGCGAAGAATAACAAGGAGGTTCACACTTACCCCTCCCTGCCCGACGTTTCGGAGAAGTCACATTCTCCATCTTCAGGGGCGACGTGTCGACAGAGACTTGTTGCCTTGGGTCTGTCCACTCGCAGACTGATCAATCCTCACGACGTCGTTAGATCTCGATTGGTTTACGTGTACGTCACTCGTCGATTTATCTAATTTCGATCTACTCCTCGTCACAGGTCCGGTTTTGGTTGTAGTGACGTCAGCAACAAGACGGCTCTGTTTACGTGTTGACGTCAAAACATTACAGGTGGTGTCAGGAAGTGGCACATGTGGTGGCGGACGTGGTTTTTGTTGGTGAAGCTGTAAAACGGGCTTCCAGGACGGAGGCAGTCTTTGTCCATCATCTCGTTTATTGAGACTCGTCGGTCGCTTCTCAATCTCGATAGCCTCACGGATAATTCGTACTGGAAGCTCTTTGATAGATGCTAACATACTGGTATTTTCAAAGTTAATAAGATGGCCGGTCTTCTTGGCGTGTTGGGCTAAACCAGACGTCTCTTTGCCACTGTTGACAGCAGCACGGTGTTCCTCCCGTCTTACTGATATGCGTCGGTTAGTTTGTCCTACATATACCTCGTCACAGGATGCACAAGGCACCTCATAAACACCCTGAGCCTCGAGGGGTATGTGCTCTTTAGCATTGCGTAGCATTGTACTAATCTTGCTATAAGGGCGATAGGTCGTTTTCACGTTATGTTTTCTTAACAACTTGCCTATTTTTTCCGACGTTCGGGGAACGTCGGAAGGGGGTTCCCCCTTCAGGGGTGTTTCCACCTTAATCTTGGGCATCACCGAATCAGCACCGGCCTGCCAAGCTCAGCACCTCATCTTTTTCCTCATCTTCTTGTCGTAGCACCAATTCTCTCCACTTTTTCCTGTCCTCCCACCATCTTTCTCTCTCTTCAACCACTTCCCACTCCTCTCCTCTCTCCTCCACATCTGCCTGTTCTTGATCTTGCCACCTATCTCGAGGTCTTCCCACTCTTCTCATATCATTCTTTAGTTCAAATGCTTGTCTTGGGATTCTATTCTTCTCCATTCTTCTCATATGTCCATACCATCGTAGTCGCTCCTTTCCCATCTTGAACTTTAGGCTCTCTACTCCTACTTTCTTCCTTATCATACTACTTCGTATCTTGTCCAACTTCGTCACAATGCTACAGTTAATTTAGACCTACATTTTTTATATAGTTTCAACACCTTATTACCTTCCACCTTCTTATAAGGAAAATTAGGAAGGATTTTTTTCGTCTGCAGGTACAAAACTCATGTGTGACAAAAATCGTCTATCGAACGATATTTCAGAAAAATGTTATTCCTTATAAGAAGGTGGAAGGCAATGATGTGTTGAAACAATATAAAAAAATGTAGGTCTAAATTAACTGTAGCACCTAGCTCAGTGTTTCCACTTTTGTCCCAAAATTTGCATATTATAATGGAGGACATGGACGTTACGTCTTAAACAAAATATATATCTGTTATATTGAAACCGTCACTCATTTAACTTAGATTGTAGTAATCTTCCTTTGATTTTATAATATATCGTTTAGAGGGCGATACATTCGTCATCAAAGTCCAACTCGCAACCTTCTCGTGGTTTGGCCCGTGAGTAGGGGAGTTTCACTCCCTGAAACTAATGGCGAGCTCTGGGTCGTCGTCGGGGAACTTTCCCCTTTCCCTTTTGACTACCTCCCCGACGGCGACGACAATGACAACACGGACGGATGATGACACGGACGAAGACGACCACGACGTGGGGAAACCCCTGCCCTCTCCATACGCTTGTGGCTGGTTCTGACCAGCACAGGCCTGTCCACCCCTTGTTCCCCCGCGTCACCCCTTACGTTCCTCCCCCTGGAAGGAAGTATACATGGTGGTTACTCACACTTATAGAAATTGTTTTATCTTAGAGGCACGAATAATCTTAAACTACTAATACTAATACATAAGCTTTAATCTCACATATATCTCTATTTCTTGCAGCTTCTTGGTGTTTGGGTTGAGCAACGAAAGTATTATAAATATTTCCAAAATGACCGCTGTGCCTTGATGTTATTGGACCAAACCTTTATTTATGATGGCAATGTCAGACTGGTATACGGATATGTGACCAAATGGTAAGTTCCTCACAATGAATACAAACCCAGGATTGAGGTATATGTAGGTACACTCTAAGAAATCTTGGGTGATCTACCATTATACGAGGGCAACAATCTACAATTATGAAATGGTGAAGTCGTCTTCAGACTCTCATAATCCGTAGAACTACCATTATATATTAAAGAATCCAGTTTTCCGTTTATAAATGAACGCGAGCCGCAAAAGTTTGAGATGATTTAACATTAATCTGCCGAGATTCGACGTTAACTTAAGTAGCAACTACCTATTTACGAGGCCGGTTAATCTCCTATTTTGTAAGGGTAGATTCGCAGGCCGCATATTGTTACAGCACGATATTTCTGCGAGAGATCACTTATGTGAGAATAGCATAATGTACTATAATGTTACCCGAAAACAACTACTTGTCGCGGCAGGTGAATCTCCCATTTTGTGAGGGTAAATTGGCAGGCAGCATATTGTTACAGCACGATATTTGTGCGAGAGATCACCTGCATCTGGATGTTTGATGTACAATAATGTATCATTCAACCTATTTATCACGGCAATTCGTATTGCTCAAGCCCGGTTTATCAAACCTACCATTAAAGAGTGTTCGGTTTCATCTAAACCTACCATTAAACCAAACACTAACTGGTCATTGAAATCTGGCACCTAAGAGAAACACTTTAAGTCTTTGACCCTTGCACTCATAACAAATAAATGAAACAAAACATAAATATAAAACATAAATCTCACGGACATATTATTATCGAGCTTCGCAACAGGCAGCCCTTTGTTTGAAGACTACAAGCACCGAGCATATATTAAGTTATGCTCATATACATTAAATGTGTAGTATTAATTCCTGCTTCCATGTAATCATTGAGCTATTAAAAAATACCGGATACTTATTACTTATTAGCAAGAACTGAACCATATGATTAAATTATAGAACACAATAATAATACATGCATATTAATAAAGGTAGGCCACAGAGCAAGTGCACAAAGCCTACGATATTTGCGTCGATTTGCTGTTGTATCTATAGGAGGTAACTCCCTCTCGTACTCAGCGTCTTCTGTGGCGCAACGGTCTGAGTCTTTGCTTACAGTTGGAGAGTACCAGTTGAATCGAGTTCGAGTCACCATGAAAAATCTTGTAACTTTATAATCGTGTCAAATTAACATGTGCTATGTATCCATTTACAGATGATCGATTGCTGAAGGAAATATATGATTTGAAATAGTACTAAATACAATAATTAAATGATTAAATAAATCTAATTTTTAGTTTTTAGTTTGCTTATTTGCTCCTAGATCGCGTTACAGGCGCTTAGACAATTATGCGTTTGACTAAAGGAACGAATGATCTACAATTATGTGAGTGTAGTTCGCTCACAAGAAAACTGTGTTTGACATACGGAACTAGCAAGCTACAAGGGAAGGCTGTGCACTGTAAATAACGTTTATGAAACGAACTTACTAAGGGAAGGCTGTTGAGGATGGTTCACTCACAAGAATAGTACGTTTGACTACAACGGAACGAATGATCTACAGTTATGTGAGAGTGGTTTGCTCATAATACATATCATAGGTGACTAAAATGGGACTGGAGATCTACCATTATTGGAGGGACTTTCTAGCATTCAGGTGTAGTAGATTGTTCATAGCACGTATGCGTACATCTACCATTATATGGTTGGCAGCTCCTCTTGCCAATAACATAATTGTAGATCATACGGCGAATTTCCTTACAGTGTAGGTATATATATACTAGGAAAACGCCTCAGTTGGACGCGTTGTTGAGCGAGCACCGGTACGTGCAACACGACCCGAGTACGACATTCCCATAATGTAACATACCAATAAGTCTTTAAGGTCTTGACCGATTTAGCTGAAAAATTTGTAAAATAGGAGAGAATGGATAAAATCCACCGCCATCTAGAGGACCTTGACATCATTTCTTTGGGAAAACTATTTTAACTGTTGATTACTTCTAGGTGGCAGTACATAGTGACCAGAATTCTTGTGCGACTTTTCGTTGCCATGGTAACGTTACTTTTGTTAAAATGTAATTGCTATCTACACTACTTATCGGATCAAAATAAAATTAACATATTCGTGACCGGACGAAAATTCTAAATGATTTGGCTATCTCAGATTTTGTCGCCGTTTAGTTTTAAAAAAAAACTTTAGGTTAACTTTAATGTAACTTTATAACTTTTTGAACGATTTTGCCACAAAACTAATGGCATTCAATCGGGAACGAAACTTGCGGATGGTCAAAATTTCAACTCAATCCGAGCCTCCGTTCGACCGCTATCATGAGCCGAAAAAGCTGCGCGACTTTCCGTTGCCATGGTAACGGGACTTTGTTATTATGTAATTTCCATCTACACTACTTATCGGATCAAAATAAAAATAACATATTCGTGATCGGACGGACATTCTAAATGATTTGGCCACCTCAGATTTTGTCGCCGTTTAGTTTGAAAAAAAACTTGTGATTAACTTTAATGTAACTTTTTAACTTTTTGAACGATTTTGCCACAAAACTATACAGCAACCCGCCTAGGTGGTATGTACATGTGTGCAAAATTTCAGGTCGATCAGAGAAACGGTGCGACCTGTATCGAAGCAGTAACAAAAAAAAAAAAAAAAAAAAAAACAGACATTCGAGCCATAAGAGTCAAGTGGAGACGCTCGCTTCGCTCGCTCAATGATGTTTAACCTTGGCTTTATAGTAGGCGACTATAACGCTGTTATGTTAGTACTTTAGACCGAATATATATGTATATATAATATATGTTTTGTCTTAAGCTTTCGTGATCCATGGTTAATGTTTTAAGTATCTTTACGGCTTTTTTCTATAATACTGTGCGTGATTATTTACCGTAAAGATACTTAAAACACATATATATATATTATATAATATATTATATACATATATATATACATATATATATATATTTAATTTCAGATTTTCGCGGACATATGTAAACATATTGTTTTTTACTGGGGCTTTTTGCCGCGAATAATTTATTAAAGAAGAGGGCACTGACTTACCCCTCCTCTCCTGACGTTTCGGGAAAGTCGCATCTCCCATCCTCAGAGGCCTTCACTCCACGATGTGTTGCCTGGAGCTCCTCACTCGCGAACTGACTGTTCTCGCTGCTGTCACTCTCGCGTGTATGTCTACGTCATCGTGCTTATCTCGTAGTGAAACAAGTTTGGATCGACTACGCGTCATAGGTCCTCGTTCGGGTATAGTGACGTCTTCAACACAACAGCTGGAGCTGGGGTCTTGTGTTGGCGTCACGACGTTGGGGTTGTTAGAACGTAGCACACGGGCTTCTTAATTGTTGATGTTGTAGGAGAACAGGTTTCCAGGAAGAAGGCAACCGTTGTCCGTCATCCCGTTTGTTGAGACTTCCCGGTCGTTTTTCTATTTCAATAGCCTCTCGAATGATACGCACTTTGAACTCTTTGATTGAGGCTAACGTCCTGGTGTTTTCAAAGTTAATTGAGTGGCCAGTACTCTTGACGTGTTGGGCCAAACCAGATGTCTCTTTGCCACTGTTGACTGCTAAACGGTGTTCATCACGTCTCACCGATATGCGGCGATTAGTCTGACCAACATACACTTCACTGCACGACCCACAAGGAACTTCATAAACCCCATGGGCTTCGAGGGGTATATTGTCTTTAGCATTACGTAACATAGCGCTTATCTTTTTGTATGTATATATATGTTAGTTCTTAAGTTTTCGCGGACGTATAGTATGTTGTTATTGTCTTCCGGGATTGATCTATGATAAGTATTGGAAATCTTATATGATGTTAACAACTTATCATATATCATGATTTATACTACAAGATTTACTATTTCATTGGAATGAATGTTAAATTGTGAAACAATCGCACCAATTTTCTGCATTTTCTTGGATTTTTACTCTTTTTAAGTCAGCGATATAAATATTTACCACTACATTTCAAAATCTACACAATTAAATCGACAAGTTTTTCATACTTTTAACACGAATAATAAGCTGTTTTGTTTTTTCGGAATTGGGTGAATTTTCTTTATAAAATTTTAATTATTAGAAGATAAAAAATTAAAAAATGCATAGGCCTATTTTATATTATATAATACAATTTTAGATTGGACTACCATATTATAACAATATTTTTCTTTCGTGCTATTGTCCTTACAAAACCACATAGCTTGTCTGCTATCAGTTTGACGTTATTTTGCAGCGTTCCGGAGATATCAAATAATAAACTGTTACATCGCAAAAATTATTATAATAATAACTATTATTATTATTTATCTAATACAGAATTTGCATTCCAGAAAACATTAATAATATATAATGGAGCAAACGTTTACTTAGTTTGAATATTAACGCCATAACACATTTTATTCTACTATAACATCGGATCGGATCGGATCGGAATAATTAATAAACAATTAAACATAATAATATTGATGGTCATCTTCCACCTTAAAGTTCAAAAGTTACATGATCTCAGTGCAGAGCGGCCTTATGTCTTGTGTGTTTGTTTACATTGTTTCAGGCGCGTACCTTGGTTTAGAAATGCAATGTTGTACCCAGTGAGTAAAGTCCCCACAACCTCAAAGTTCTTAGCCCATTGGCCATTTGACCGTAAGTATAGTCTATCATATCATTTTTAACTATGCATGGAAAAGTAGCAAAATAAGTATATAAGCTACTTCAAATAAGTTTTTATTGGGGATAGTACTGATAGTTATCAATATTTTCTTTGAGATATTTCGACTTTTATTCAAAAGTCTTTTTCAAACTGAAAGTTGAACAAAGGGAGAAAATAACAATAATACAAATAATAGAAGAAATTATAAACAAAATGACTACGAAACATATCTGCCAACACAATTGATGAAAAAAAAACATGACACAAATAAAATATACAGCAGCAGCACTAGATCACAATAATTGGTAAAGATGAGAAAATTCGAAGAAGATTATTGCCAACATCAAGTATACATTACGTAGGATTGGAACTAGGTACATAAGGACAATAAATTATTCCATGAGGGTGGACAATGTGCACTAGGCACGACCACTCCGTCAGTCCATCTCTCTTTCGGGCGCTACGGTGTAGACCTACGCTAGTCGGTCTGCCAAGTACCTTGGAGTAACCTTTACAGACATTCTGAACTGGGGTGCTCATTGCCGTGACGTCATCAACCGTGCGCGGTCGAGACTAAATTTACTCGTGATGCTTCGTGGGCGACTTTCTGGATGCAGCTTCCGTACTCTACGGCACACTTATAAAACTTTCATCCGCCCCCTCTTTGAATACGCGGCCCCGGCGCTGGCACCCGTCGTTGGAGGATGTCTCCAGCAGTACTCCTGGAGCGAAGGATCCTTATTATTATTATTATTATTATTATTTTATTCAACAAATTCCAAACTTTACAAATACACATACATATATGTAACACACCATATACAGCACAGGTAAACCAAGAGCACATAACGTGGTAGATGACATATACACACCTATATTAGCAGAGTACAGATATTTATTAAGCAAGCTAAAAAGAGCTAGTTAGCTCCATGGCAGAATGGCTTAGCTTGCTTTCTATACAATAAAACTACAATACACTAGGTTTAAATCTAAATGAATGAGTATGAAAATTTGAGATACAATAATAACAAAATTACATTTAATTTTAGATGAATGAGATGAGAACATTGTGAGAGACCAATCATGTCCAGTCAGAGCCAAGAGAATGCTAGGTCATAAGCCAAGTTGTAAGATAGTTGCAAATACTCAAGAGTTGAAAGAAAAACTAAATTGATTGAAGACAGTCAGATTATAAACATTGACAGAACTGAGAATGTGAAACAGAGTATATTAATTATTGTGCGCAATTATTGTGAGTGAATGTCTTGAAAATGAAGCTAAGGTATTAAAAGATTTGATTTACGTAGATGCAACAATCTCAAACAGTAATCACCATGTTAGGAGAGCATCGGTTATTTAAAACGTGCTTTGACTAAAGTTTTGAATTTTGGGACTGATGAGGCTCTTACAGGCGCTGGTAATGTGTTCCAGAGACTAACAACTCTGTAAAAGAAACCACATTGGTAAGCAGATGTCCTTGCAAAAGGGGGGGATAGCGTTACACCCTCGTTTCTCTGGACACTCCTATAGCGCAACTGTAGTCGCTTGAATGGACATGTGTGGACTAGATTGTTAAAGCATTTTTTTATGTACAATACATCTATTTGTTTAAAATACAATTCCAGAGATGGCAGGTTACACTGTTGTCTTCTTACTGTGGCACTTCGTTCACCCTTGCTGGTAATGATTTTACTCACTCGATTTTGTAAACATTCCAGTTTGGCTATATTGGCAGCAGTTGTAGGGTGCCATGCTGGAAGGCCATATGTAATAATAGGGCGAACGAGTGTGAGATAAGCAGTGCGAAGTACTTGCTTCTTGCAACCGTGCAAATTTCTATAAATAAAGCCAGTGAGTTTAGCCACCCTGTTTCGGATTATATTACAATGCATGTTCCACTTAAGGTCGCTACTTATATTTACACCTAAAAAGCCTGGTGGAAGTTTTTATAGGAATTGTGATATCCTTCAGGGTGTACAAACAATTCACAGGAGAATTGGACCTACTGATTCTTAATAGTTCACACTTACTGGGATTGAGTTGCATTTGGTTACATTCGCACCACAATTGAATGTTGTCTAAATCCTGCTGCAGTTGAGATGAGTCATGTTCGTTATTTACAGATTTATACAGAGTGGAGTCATCCGCATACTGGGCAATTTTTGTGAAAGGGCTAATTACAGATGGTAAGTCGAGCATGTAGATAGTAAACAACAGTGGACCCAGGACTGAACCCTGTGGGACCCCAGACGTAACTTTGGCAGAGCTTGATTTTGCGCCATCAAATAAGACACACTGAGTACGACCTTTTAAGAAGGAACGTATCCATGAAAGCACACAACCATCAACTTTGTATTTCTTGAGCTTGTCCAAAAGCCTGTCATGTGGGACACGGTCAAAAGCCCGGGCCCAATCCAAGGTTATAACATCAACTTGTTTCACTTTCCCACTATCCATGGAGAACTGCCAGTCATCGATGACGTCGATTAGCATAGTGACACATGACCTTTTTGGCAAAAACCCATGCTGACTATCACCAATGAGATTGTTGAATGTGAAGTGATCCAGGAGAGCTGCAGACACGAGCCTTTCCATCACCTTGCAGACAGCGCTTGTTAGTGAAATTGGCCTGTAATTGTCCAGGTTCGACTTGTCACCCTTCTTGAAGATTGGGACGACGTGAGCAGTTTTCCATTCATCCGGTACAGCTCCACATGCGGATGAGTGATTGAACAATCCACCCAGTGATGGTGCCAGAGCGCCAGCACATTCAAAGAGAATGCGCGATGGTATACCATCTGGGCCATGCGCTGAGTTTGGTTTTGAATTTTTTAGACTTGCTGTGACTTCGGCGGTAGTGAAGTAGAGATTATGGATCCCGATGTGTGCCTGTTTAGGTGGAATAAACATGCTAGGTTGAGCTTCTGCGTTGAACGAATTTTTGAATTTGGTGTTGAAAGCATTAGCTATTGTTTCTGGATTTGTAAGTTTCTGACCATTATCAGTGAAGTTAGCTGGCGCTGAACTGCCTTGCTTTGAATGTACATATTTCCAGAGGTTTTTGCTATTACCACCAAGACCCCAGATGTATTTTTGGTGAGCGTCACGGATTAGAGTTTTGACCCGGTTTCTGTAAATATTGTATTTTTCCTTAACTTTTGGATCTTGGCTATTTTTAGTAGCTCTAAACATACGATTTCTTTTTCGAATACATTGGAGTACTTCCTTGGTGATCCATGGCTCTCTTCGCTTGCCTTTGATGGTTGCCTTTGGTATCGCTAGCTCAGCGCATTCCAAGAATAGCGATTTCCAGTTAGACCATGCAGTATTTATGTCGCCAGTGTACAAAGTTGGGAGTTTGCTCAGAAACAGTGTATTTAGAAGGGGCCAGTTAGCCCGAGTGTAGTTATATACAGTCTTATTTACATGTTTTATACATGTGTATATACATATGTTGTATACATGTATACATATGTTGTATACATTTTTTTCGCCGCATCGCGCGACTTCCTCCGATGATGGGGAATGAAGCTCTTGACTCGACACCCTCGCAGGGGCTTACGTGTAACGTCTTCACGCAGGCGGCAGGAATGAGCTTCACGACCTCGTTTCGCGTCCTTGAGCCTTCAGACCTCTAGGGCCTACCCCTCTTCAAGTACCCTTATCCGCTTTTTGCCTTTCAATTCGTCATGGTCTCTTGTTATCTTTGATGTAATGTTAATCTGAAATTGTAACTCTGTAATCACTGTGTCATGCTACAGAGGGCCACTCTTGCCCTGTATTAGCCTTCCTGCACTATGGGCAGGTAAAATTGAATAAAATATAATAAACTAGTCATGTTTTTATTTTATTTTCATCAATTGTGTTGGATGTTTCATAGTAATTTTGTTTAAAATTTCTTCTTTTATTTGGATTGTTGTTTTTATCCAAAAAGGGGTATTACACTGGGGTCGCCGCCTACTGGTTACAGTTGGCAGCGACCTCAGTTTTATACCCCTTTTAGTTCAACCATGGAGTTTACATAGTACTGTCAAACTCCATGGTTGCAACCTTCAATCTGAAAAATAATTTGAATAAAAGTCGAAATATCACAAAGGAAATATTGCTTAAGAGCAGTGTTATGTCCAATAAACACTTATTTATAGAATACATATCTGTTCTAAAAGGTGATTTTATCTATGTTTTTTCTTTAATATCCAGTAAGTATAGCTACGGCAACTGCAACATTATAGTGTACTTAAGAGAGATTATGACACGTTTTACAGTTAGCAAAAAATAAGTCTTTCGGCCAGGCAGTATTCGACGTATGTGTAACTTTGAAAAGTTGTCAAAAAAGCATACAGGGACAAATCAAGAATATTGTGATTTTTTTACTGTTAAAACAAAATCTTAAATCATGAAAATCAATTTATTTATTTTACAACATTTAAATAAGTTGTCTCTACATTTGAACACGCAAAAATATGCGTTCCAAAATCACACCTCTTCTTGGTAATCAGCATTTTTTGACTGAACCACTTGCCCAAATAGCAGGAATAAATCGTAGACGTTACAGAAAAGGTAGTCCAGTACGTAAGTAAGGGTCAATATTTTTTTAAGAAAAAATCCTTCAAGGTCATGGGCACAAAGATCGCTCCCTTTTTGTTTCATCTGGGATATATTTGACGATAAGACCTAGCTTCAAACTTTTTTCGGGTGAGGGTGGAACAATTTTTTTCCTTTCTTTTTTAAAATCCATTTTATGGTTTAGCGGGTGAATTCCATGTTTGATTTGATTTCTTTGTGCAGGTAACAGGTACGAGAGTTGGTGGGTCTTGGATACTGACTACACGAACTTTCTCATCGTGTGGTCCTGCAGTTCAACCAAAAACTTATTTAGCGAACGTAAGTTCATAAATGTAACCTTGACATCAAACATATTGGCCCGTTTACACTTCGGGGAGATGCGAGACGAGAAGGGGCGTTCACCAATCAGGGGCCGAGTTTCATCCGAACCCGTGAGGCGCGAGACCTTCGCCCATAATTGAATCTGTTTTAATAAAGTTCGCTTTTCGCGAAGGAAAAAGTTATAGCTCCTTCCCTTACGGCCATACTTTCTGGTACGGTATATTCTATTCCAACATCTTTGGGTACGGTAGTTGGACATCAGACAGTGGATACATGGATGACTATCTGAAGTCTAAGTTATATTTCCAGCTTATTAAAGCTATTGAAAATAAGGCCAGCGTCTGGAATGCTGCTGATCCCCCCCCCCCCCAAAAAAAAAAGGGATGAGTAAAAAAGCTTCAGTCGTAAAAACATTAGCTAATTATGATGCAAGGATATTCATAACCTAACTTATGGAACAAATTGTCCGACCTCGTATCGCCAAGCAACGTTGCAGTGGTGTAAACGGTCGACAAGCTAACTTCGCCCCTTCGCTTCGCAAGATCGCCGAAGTGTAAACGGGCCATATTTTGTGTCGGAGAACCAAAACTAGGTGGAAATGCTGCGCCGAGTGGCCTAGGCATGAACTCGGTGACGGTACTGAGATGCTGCTCGTCAACGTTTACCTCAGAAGGCCTACCAGAGTTGCATGGTTCTACTTCGAACTTAGACCTAGAAAGTTGGCAGGGCTTACATTAGTTAAAGTATGTATAGCCCACAATCATCACGGCCCGATTCCTGTGCATTATTAAAACTCTTAACTGTAAACTGTTTCTGTGAACTGTTAACTGTTAACTCTTCTTAACTCGTAACTCGTAACTCTAAATTCCTAGCTCTTAACTCTTGACTAATTTTTTTTTTTTTTTTTTTTTTACGTTTTTGCCAAAAAAAACCTTCCTAACATTTTTGGTGTGTTTATATTTTCTACTTATCGTTTCACGCTCTGTAATGTTTGCTCACCCAACATCTGTTAGTTTTTTGTATGTAATCAATTGAAGATGAATTATTGCATTTCTTTGTGTTTCAGGACAATTGATGATATTTACGAGGAATTGGACAGAAAGTGAAGATATTTTGGATGGCTACCGCAACATTGCCTATGACAGAGGTGCCCCAGTCTTTTCGCTGCGTAAAACCTACATCGACGGTTGTATTATTTCAGTTTAAGGGCAACAAGAAACAAAATAATATGTATTGAGAAAATACACTTTACTGTTTTTCTTGAGATTTATTCAACTACGATCCATGATCCATTGATCCATGCTATAGGCAGAAGTTTCTTAAGTTCTGTAAATGAGGCAAATAATTAATTCTAAGGTGGTTCACTATTCAGAATCAGCCTTGTTGATTCTGGTGCCTCTTGAGGGTGAAATCGTGTCCAGCTTGATTGATCGGTGTTTCCTACTTAAATATTCCGGTCTCTAGTTGGTCATTGTTCGTTCGTCGATGGTGTCGGCGCAACATTGTTTCACTTTACTTTTTTTTCAATTTAACACTTTAAATTTAATGTTCCCACTGAAAATCAGTTCTATGACTGAGTGGGTATTGACTCTAAATGCGAATTTATTTATTTTTACACGATCACTTACATTACAGAAACCACCATGTTTTATCCTAACAATAATTCCCAGTTTGTCACGATGTTGCCACAGTCACTACACTGCCTCCTGGACGATCCAAACATTAATTGTCATATTTAGGGGGCATTCCGAAAGTCGCTACAGTCGCCACAGCTGTGGCGACAATATGGCGGCTGCAGCGCTCGTACTTTCGGAATGCGCGGCGATTTTAGGCTGTGTTTACAAATGGCTGACGTGAATGTGTCAACTAGCCATTCATGTAATTGGATGAGCGTAGCGAGCGAAGCGAAGACTTCAATTTCACTGACCCCCAAAAAATTTAGCTCCAATGTTTTTTTGTTTTGTTTTTTTTTGTTTGTTTTTTTTTTTTGTTTTTCTGTCTGTTTGTTCGCTCTCTACCGGGCAAACGGCATATGCGATCTTGATGAAAATTTGAGGGGACCTTCGTTTTCTCTAAACTTAGACTTGCTACGTTTTTTGGGTACAATCGAAGAAATATTTCTCATGAATATCGTACTTTTACGATTTTTTTCGATTTTTAGTGCGATATTTTCGTCACATTTGGGTCGATTCTGACCAAACGGGTGGGGCTACAACGTTCATATTTCACATGAACTTTAGGATTATGGTGATGTAGTACCTTTTGAAACAAAAAGCTGAAAAAGTTAGCTAGAACCCATATAAATAAAGGTTTTAATATGAGTTTTTCGATTTTTAGTTCGATATTTTCGTCACATTTGGGCCGATTCTGACCAAACGGGTGGGGCTACAACGTTCATATTTCACATGGACATTGAGGTTATGGTGATGAAGTACCTTTTAAAATAAAAAGCTGAGAAAGTTATCTAGAATCCATAGAAATAAAGGTTTTAATATGAGTTTTTTTTACTTTAAGTGCGATATTTTCGTCGCATTTGGACCGATTGTGACCAAACGGGTGGGGCTACAACGTTCATATTTCACATGGACATTAAGGTTATGGCGATGTAGTACCTTTTGAAAGAAAAAGTTGAAAAAGTTAGCTAGAATCTATAGAAATAAAGGTTTTAATATGAGTTTTTTTACTTTAAGTGCGATATTTTCGTCACATTTAGGCCGATTTTGACCAAACGGGTGGGGCAACAACGTTCATATTTCACATGGACATTACGGTTATGGTGATGTAGTACCTTTTGTAAGAAAAAGTTGCAAAAGTTGACAAAGTTAGCCAGAATGCATAGAAATAAAGGTTTTAAAATGTGTTTTTTGAGGTTTATAATAACAACTAACAAGAAACAATTGAAACTTGACAACAGTCACCTACAATGCATTCACAAAGCACTTGCAAAGGAAAAGTGGTCCCACGCAAACTAAAAACTTACAAAAACGCTCATCCAACAACGCGGCGGGACTTAAGCGTTTTCCTAGTTATAGATTAATATGTAATAATCGAGCTGACAATAGTGCTATACCACGCAATGAAGGTTTTGTTGAGAATGTGGTACCTTATTAGTACTCTTTGAGCACTTTCAAACAAAATTTCAGGTTGAGGGGGCAGTCCGTAACTCGTTACGTGGCGCTTTGTAGCAAATCGCTAGAAGGTGCTGGACGAAAAACCTCCAGCGAGTGTAGCGATCTGTGGACTGTGGCTGTGTGTTGAACTGCGTGGCATGGCGCTCCATTTCAATCTAGGCTAAGCGCTACAAAGCGCCACGTAGCGAGTTACGGAACACACCATGGACACATGCACTGTCCAAGGTTGCCAACATATGTGCAAGGTATCCTTCAATGTAGATAGCCTAAGTAGGCCCCGAGAAATAAAAAATGGGGACCTCAATAAAGCAGGCAACGATTTAATCGGAACATTTACCTAATAAAAATGATTCTTACAACTACAAAACACATAATTGTGTTGTTTGTATTTATTTACTACAGTTCACATAAATATTATATGAATACAATTTTGTCTATTGACATAGAAACACATTTTACAACTATATATTAATCCTTAATCCAAATAAACCAAAACTATGAAAATATGACATGCTGTAGGCCTATAGGAAAGTTATTTGGTCTTATGAAGTGAAACTATTTTTCTCAGTAGTAGAGTACTTGAGTTGAATTACAAACATAGTTCAGCTAGTTTTCATATACTCTTCAGCTGATCTTCATATAGCCCTACACTTCAGCTATCTACAAATACACTTCAGTTGATTTACAAATACAGTTCAGCTGATCTACATATCTAGGGCGACGATCGTCGCCCGACAGACAAGCGCATGCGACTGCTTAGGCGACACGAACTCCAGCCCTATATACAACTACCAGAGTTGGGGGGTTTTCAGCTATCTGCACACGCCGCCCCGAAAGAGTTACAATCTTGAAACTCGGTATATGACATACCATGACATACAAAAAAAAAAAATCAACCCGATCCGACAACTCGTTCTGTGTTAAAAAAGGCTCTCAACATCGTCAAATTCCTTTCGGCTGGCTGGTGGCTGGGTGGGTGGGTGGCTGGCTGGCTAGGAGTTCTCCGCGGAGATTAATTTAGCCTACAGAGAAAACGGTAAATCTTAGAATTATGAAACTTGGACGACACTTAGATGTACTTCAGACGCAGTGACTTTTGCTTTCAAAACCAAAATCGGGAAGCAGGGACCGGAGAAAATCAAAATTTGGATGATAATCAAAACGCGTATTTTCCAAGGCGTGGTAATTTGTACAAACTTGAAATTAAACATGCTATTAACCATTATAAATATCTTACGTCCAAAACACAAGGGGCTAAATTTGGGGATGACCATGGGCCCAAAAATGACAAAAAACATATAATCCTGTCAAATAAGATCGTATATTGACGATTGGAGGAAAAAAATTGCGATGTCGCTGAATTTTTGCAGAGACCTTCCTTATATAATACTAATCAACATACTAAAACTCCCCTACAATCGGACTGGAGCTTCGGCCGCCATATTGGAAAATGGCAGCCAAACGGTGTTTGTTATCGAATATCTCCAAATTGGTTTGAGATAGACCAAATATCACAATGGCAAAAATATTCCTCATTTAATTCCCTACAAAACAGGTGTCTTCTATAGTTTTGGTAGGGGTAAAGGTTACGTCACAAAATCGTAGTTTATATGTTGCTTATTGCAGTACCAGCTAATTTCCAAATTTTCACGCCCAGCATCAAACAATGCCCGGTAAATCCGTAAGAAATCGATTTAAATACAAAAGGACTTTTGTACGGGGTTCATGAAAGCTTCCATTAGTATTTTAAAAAATCAGGTCTGCGAAATCGAATTTTGCATTTACCCGGAATTTGGGTTTTTCATTGTTGGCATTTCCTCAAAAATACCCTTTTTGACTGTCCATTTTTTAGCACTAAATAGCATTGGAGGAAAAATTCTTCCTACGCACATTGAAATGACTCAAATAATGATCCGATTACAACCAAAGTTTAAATCCAATATGGCTGCTAATTCCTAATATCCGCAACATCAAAGTGAATTATGTAACAAAAAGAGTGTAAAAACAGCACGAAAATAGTATTCATATTGTGAATATTAGGAATTAGCAGCCATATTGGATTTAAACTTTGGTTGTTATCGGATCATTATTTAAGTCATTTCAATGTGCGTAGAAAGAATTTTTCCTCCAATGCTATAAAGTGCTTAATAATGGACAGTAAAATATGGCATTTTTTAGGAAATGCCAACAATGGAAAAACCCAAATTCCGGGTAAATGCAAAATCCGATTTCGCAGAAATGATTTTTTAAAATACTAATGGAAGCTTTCATGAACCCCGTACAAAAGTCCTTTTGTATTTAAATCGATTTCTTACGGATTTACCGGGCATTGTTTGATGCTGGGCGTGAAAATTTGAAAACTAGCTGGTGCTCCAATAAGCAACATAGAAACCACGATTTTGTGACGTAACCTTTGCCTCTACCAAAACTATAGAAGACACCTGTTTTGTAGGGAATTAAATGGGGAATATTTTTGCCATTGAGATATTTTGTCTATCTCAAACCAATTTGGAGATATTCGATAACAAACACTTTTTAGCCGCCATTTTCCAATATGGCGGCCGAAGCTCCAGTCCGATTGTGAGGGAGTTTTAGTATGTTGATAAGTATCATTCAAGGAAGGTCTCTGCAAAAATTCAGCGACATCGCAATTTTTTCCTCCAAAAATTCTTATTTGACAGGATTAATATCTGAACTTTAAGAAATGAATCATTCAAAGAAAACGCTACAACTGAGATGTTTCAAACGTTGAATACATTTTGTTATCTCTCATTCTTTATCACTTTTGAATATGGAAAGCAAAATTGGGTAACGGGTACCGGAGAAAATCAAAATTATCAAACGTAGGTAATTCCGTACTCTTATGAATAATACGCTATACTGAGAAAACGGTTCATCTTAGAACTTTGAAACTTGGGCCACACTCAGATGTACCTCATATAACCAAAACCCGGCAATTGGGACCGGGTAAAATCAAAATCGAAATCAAAACGCGTAATTACTCAGGCGTAGTAATTTGTACAAGCTTGAAATTAAACATGCTCTTAACCATTATAAATATCTAGTGCTTAATACACAAGGGGTATCTTTGGGGGGGCCGTGGGCCCAAAAATGTCAAAAAACAACTTTGAACTTAACAAATTTAATCATTCAAAGTCCATCATTCACACCATGATAGCAAACGAACATCAGAGATGTAATATCCAACCAAATACAAATATTTGTAAAAAAAAAAAACGGCAGCCAAGCTCTCCTTCAAAAGTCTTCGGTTGTGAATGCTGTGAGATATAGAAGTTGAGCCAAGCTTTTTATTCTTTCTCCCTAGTTTCGCTTTGAAAATAAGTAAGATCATTTCGCCTGTTGACGAGCGCCAAGCCAACGATTTTTGTTGTAAAAAAGTAAAATTTTTAAACTCGAAATCATAAAAAATGGCTTGGCCATTGAATTTGGTTCATGGCCAAGAATTTTTTTATGATTTCGAGTTTAAAAATTTTACTTTTTTACCCCAAAAATCGTTGGCTTGGCGCTCGTCAACAGGCGAAATGATCTTACTTATTTTCAAAGCGAAACTAGGGAGAAAGAATAAAAAGCTTGGCTCAACTTCTATATCTCACAGCATTCACAGCCGAAGACTTTTGAAGGAGAGCTTGGCTGCCGTTTTTTTTTTTTTTTACAAATTTTTGTATTTGGTTGGATATACACTTCAGCTGATCTACATACACAGTTCACCTGAATGATATTAATTGTGCATCTGATCTACATAAACAGTTTTACTAAGGAATGAAATCAATAACTGGTTAGTTTCACAAATATGTTTTAACGGTTCTTCACAATTTGAATTATCGAAGACGCTACATGAGAAGTATAGCTAGACAACAATGAACAAATGTTATGTAATTACATAAAAATCAATGTAATTTTCTGCTAATTTTTATTTGCATTGATATTCATACAGTTCCAAGTTTAGGCACATCCACACATGATTTCATTGATGATGTCAGTTGTTCATAAGACAGACTTTGTTATTCTGTAACCTAAATGAGGAGAATGACTTTGCCCTTTTCCTAGTCTACTTAGGACCGCGTTCGTAGTCGTCAGCTATATAGGTTATTGAATGAAAGTCCGTTGATGCTTACGATCTTTGTGTAACTGAATCGGTTATTTGAGAAACCGAATAAGTCACCCAAATTGCGTAAATGAGTTAAGATAGCCATTTTCTTCAGAATTTCAAGACCTATCGATTAGTAGAGAAACAAAATATTTTTCGACCATGCATGTGTATATTACAGGGTGTCAATTTTCCCTTTGAGTTGAGAAACTAAATAAGTCAGTCCATACGTTCTAAAGAAAAAATTGTATTGATTTGAGAAACGGAACAAGTCACTTTCAGTAAAATGAATCATTGGCTCTCATTGCCGAGAAATTTTAATTAAACAAAGTTTTAAAAAATGTAGTTTTATGATTACCTTAATAAACAATCATAAAAACTTATGATACTACCTTATTTTTACAAACTATGTATCCCCACCCCATTTAATTGAGAAACCAAATAAGTCCACGCTAAATACACCCTCGTAATTATGAAATTACGTGCTAATAAATATCAATATCAACAAAAATCAATGTATTTATGCCACATCTAGATTAATACATCAAAAAACCTGCATTATTTGACTTCAGGGTATTAAATTCTCTTTTTTTGCGTTTTACTCAGAACAATGGTTACCTACATGACTTATTCCGTTACTAAAATAACCCATTCAACTAGGGGTAAATAACATGCATAAAACAATGCCACGGAACAAGGGAAACTAGTGACGTACTATGAACACACTGAATGTCCTCTGTCTTACCTTCCTAGAACCACAGAGGCTGCATGCCACTCACAAACTTGTGCATAATTGTGCAAAGGGAGAGTGGTATATTTAATGCGTAATAGTGATCGGCAAATATATAAACAATACTTTGGATACCTTCGACACAGGGGCGTAGGAATAGGGGGTGCGCCCGGGCCCCGAGAGATTGAGGGCCTACGGCAAGAGGGGGCCAAGGGGAGGAAGCCCATCTTGCAGCCTTGCATCCAGGTCTTTGAATTCCTAGCTACGCCACTGCTTCGACATCACTTTTTTAAATCTATTCATATAAAATATATGTTTTTTATTAATAAATATAAATACTATAATATATATAATAATATAAATAAATAAATATAATATATTATATAATATATTATATAATATAGGGCCTATATAAAATATAAATTAATTAATTCATATAATATAATGATAAATACCTCTACATAAAATAAAATTCAGTATCACATTTATTACTATTACTAATTTTTTTATGTAACCCCTATTGCCACTCCTCCCACCTCAGATCAACAATGTGAATTGATCCATAGGCCTACTTTCAACATCATTTATAAAACATTCAAATAAAATATATGTATATATAATAATTAATACATATAATATATAGTAAACCCTCGTTAATTCGAAATTGAAGGGACCCAAAAAAGGCATTTCAAAATAGTAAAAAAATTCAAACTAAGCATATTATTAAAAAAAAAAAAAAAAATGCTCTAAAAATCTATTTTTCAAAAGAAAAAAATTGTTTAAAATGATTTGTACTTAGGCATAGTTTTTTTTTGTGATTTTTCAACTGTCTAGGGGATAACAGTCAGGCTAAACTAGGAGCTAGGAAAAGGCTAATAATGTTATTACCTGACACAAGTTATGATAGTAAAAATGTGTTACCTACACCAATTTTATTAATTAATTTGCATTTACATATTGTGCTGAAGGCTATGTCATTTTTCTAAATTTACAGTTCTATGTTCAATCTATGAAGTATTTAATATGTACATTATTTACATCTTGTTGCTTGTGTACCCAGTAGGCTAGTCTAGCTCGAGGAAGTTGTCATTCCTGTAGAAAGAAAAACCGTGGTTAGCACTAGGCCTAGGAAAAGCTATAAATGTCATTGTTAAAGAAAGATTGGATTTAAATTCACATACCTCACGTCGAACTTGAAGGTTGGAAAAAGTCTCCCATCATCCTCTGCACTAACTTCTGTCTCGAAGTCTCCCGAACGAATTTCGCAAGCCCATCAAATTGCTCCAAGGTCAGCTCTGTGGTGTCCTTCGTCGCGATGTAGGCCTCTAAACACAGCAAGCGCGTTGCCCACTTCTTGCCTGGTAGGGGCGGGGCGCTCGATCATGTCGGGTTCATCTTCATCGTCGCTAATAGGCGTGCTGGTACTAGGCCTATCGGATGGCCCTGGTTCTGACTCATTTGAGGGCTGGTCTTCAGGCTCTAACTCGACGGCCGAAGTTGCAATGTCTTCGTCCACATTCACGTAGTCGTTGAAGCTGTCGCCAAACTGTGCTTGGAACATTCTGTCCCATTCCACATCTTCTTCATCATTTTCTTCCTCGACCAAGGCGCATATTTTTCTATCGTCGGCTTTACGCTTTGCATCCACGTCTCGATTGCATTGGCGTCCACTTTTTGCGACTCACCACACACTGCTAGAGACACAATATCAAATCGCTTCTGAAAACGCCACAGCCAACCACTTGAACAACTGAATCCCTAAATTCCCATTTGCAAGGCTATTTTATCTGCCTTCTGTTGTAAAACTGGACCGGTTAGTGGAAAATTATTTGCGCGAGCACGAGTAAAATATTCAAATAACTTGTCCTCGAGTTCCACATACTTTGCCGTACGAAGTCGTTTATTAAAAGGCGAACGTCCACCAGACACTGCATCTTCGATTTTCTTGTGATTTTTTATAATCGTCGATAACGTGGACGCCGGTATGCCGAATTTCTTAGCTATATCTCCCGATAAAAAGCTCTACAATGCTTTTCAAAGTTTTAATAGTCTTCTTTTATTTTTACGGTTAAACCCTTCTTCTTTTCGCGGCTATTCATAATATCAAACCATCTTTTTACTGTCCTCAAGAACCATGCTGTCGTCAATGCTTTCTCACTCATGAAGTCCAACTTAACAAGGGTTTTAAGGGCTGACGCAATGTTATCAGACAAAACTAAGTGGCCATTCGACACCTTCATTTTTTCGAATTGGTTTGGGTCCAAATGCCGATCAGTAAGTTTGGGGACCAACTTCAAATTTTTATCTTTTTGAATTTGGACGAGTGGCTCCTTCAGATATTTGATGTCCACTTTGTTGTAGGGTCTATCTATGTCAGCTTTTCTGATTTAACAATGTCTTCAGGAATAGTTATTTGATGATTGAGTAAAGTTTGTTTTAAGTTTTTTAATAGATGTGGAGCATCGGCAAACATATATAGTCTCTGATCCTCGATAACTGGATGACCTACATCGAACGCTTTGCAGAACCTGCTGTCTGAATGACCTCCAAATGGCTTGGTTTTTGGGCCCCATGTCACTTACAAAGCCTCGAACATTGTACCCTGCTTCATGGACGGCAGCAACGGCTTCTTTCAGGAAAGTGGCTAGAGCATCATCATCATGTTTTTTATTTATTAAGTGGTAACCAATTACTTGTTTCCAATTACTGTTTAGTCCCCTGATCATTACCACAAGCAGCTGAGAAGCTTCTTCGGTCTTTTAAAAGCTGTCACCTAGAGTGCAATTACCAATGTATTTCCGCATGCCTGGCATAAGCTCCAGCCCTATTGAAATCTCCATTTCATCAATCATCATTATACAGTGTTTTTCTTTTTCACTACATGATTTTGATTTTATTTGTAGGTAAAATAGAATGTCATGCAGATCCCTGGACTGAAGTCAATCATTTGCATTTTTTGGCATATTGTGCTGTATGATGGAAGAGGGTACCCCTTTTGGACAAGATATTTGTAACCCTTCCACCCTACAGCATACCAAATCTGAAGAGAGTCCTTAATCATTTATTGGTGTATTCTTGATTTTTCTTCCCGCTTATAAGAAACTTCTGTTGTTCAGCATTCAGGAAACCCAATCTGCTATTAACTGGAGATCTCATAGTCTGATTCTCTTTTCGAAGTTAATTGTAACTTGCTTTAGAAGTTTCCATACATGTCACCGAAGACATTTTGCTGATAACGTCGCTGAAGCCGTTCTATCCTGTGGTCTACTGGCTCTGTTCTGAAAAAAACAAAGTTAAACCCTCGTATAAAACAATATTAGGGATGCGGACAATAAACGTATATTATAGCCCAGGAGTGGAAGAAAATTTTGTATGGTGTACCCGGACAAAATTCCGAACAAGCTGAAAATTTGCACACATGTTCAGTTGATCGTTCTCAACAATAGTCGAAAAGTCCCCTAAGCTCCGCCGCGTGCGTCTTGAGATATAGTGACAAAAGGGCGTAAGTGCCAAAAATTTGTTATTTTCAATTTCAAACATTTTTTTGCACTTATATGTACGAATTATTAAATATTTCTACGAAAGTAAAGTTTCAATCAGTCATAAGCTTCGACCCATGCGTGGCAAAAGGGCGTAAGTGCCAAAAATATGATATTTTCAATAATTTCAATACATTTTGACATATGTATGTGCAACTGCAAATAATTATGTATTCATACGACGGAAACGTGAAATTGTCCCCCTTCCTTCGACCAGTGTGTCTTAAAACATGGTGGCATAAGGGCGTAAGTGACAAATATATGTTATTTTCGGTTTCAACAAACTTATTGACATTCATATATATGCAAATTATTTAGTATTCGTACGAGACAAAAGTAAACATCTTCCCCGAGCTTCGTTGCTGGCGTCTTGATAAATGGTGGCAAAAGGGCGTAACTGACATCATAATTCTGTATTTAATACAAAAGGGCTTATGACATTCAACTACGTTTATTGAAACAAATGAATACCATACAATGGACACTCAATGTAAAATCCATGCATGCTGATTGACTTGCTATGACCAGCTTGTATGTAAAGAACCATTACAAAATCGTTGAAGTGGCAGATTGGATATACCCAAATTTATAAAATATTTACCCCGGCATTCTCAAACGGCATGCATAGACATAGTTTGGCGAAGATCTGGTGTGTTTTGAGCTAGAAAGTTTTAACATATCCAATCCAAAGCTTGGAAAACTCAACTCATGTTAAAAATAATAAAACGGATTTTGAAAGGAATTCGAGTAGGAGCTGTGGACAACCGAGCTTGGGCTTGGCTGTCTGTAGTGTCACATCACTACAGATCATGAGCTGTGACTCTTGATGTAATATAGGCCTAGTGGCAAAATGGCGTAAGTGACAAAACTATATAATTCAGTCATATGATTCAAAATATTTGCTTGTACGTTTGCCAGATTATCAGCCGACAACATATTGAAGACTTGAAGGTCATCATGCTCAAGATAAATCCCAAACTTGGCACTTAACTGACATTAATTTGGTGTCCAGTTACCCTGGTCGTACTTAAAAAGTAATACTATAAAACCGATAGTGAAGTGTAAAGATAGAGTGCATGTCCCTTTCTTCATTGGCAAAAAGCATAACTGATGCGCATCACTTACATTGCAACATCAACACTATTTAATAGCATTATTTGGATAATGGTGATCTGAAGGACGCTTTTGGGACAAAGACGACTTTCTCTGTTCAACGAAGTCTTCTTTCGTTAAACTACAACAAAATCACATATTATTGTCACAGAGTTGGGCTCAATCTCCCATATCAGTAAACTACCATGCCGACTCATATATTTTCCTGTATAGTGGGCAAACTTTGCATGTCGTGTAGTGATGCGGCCACCTCGTCCTGTTTCCATACAAAGAAGTCTATACTAAATACATGTTTCATTTTGTGATTGTGAATAAATGCGGCTGGATACAGGAGACCGTCTTGTACTAAGCTGGTGGGAATTGACGACTCGAAATGGGCGGAGCCTAAAACGATCGATAGGTCACGTGACTAGTATTGGGTATAAATCCTCATTTCGCAAGCTAGCGCCTGCCGAACGGCGCATCACTTATCACGCTCTAACTTTTATTCTATTCATTATTTGGACAACACTTAAATGAATAATATTTAGCAAACATATCATTCCTTGTAATAGCGATTATTCCGATTGTTTTGACAAAGTCGTTAGCTTGTTATAACAATGTACGCATCACACAAGTGAAAATTATCTATGACTTAAGTTTTCTCATTAATTAATTTGACAAAAAACTACTGATCGGATTTCGACAAGGATTCTTTGTAAAAATGCATCAGACTGTTTAGACAAGAAATATACTAACTTTCTAGATAGAAAGTTAACTGAACGAAAATTTACAGCATAGAGTAATATGCAGCGTGCACTTTTTCACGGCTCATACGCACGTCAAGAGTGCGTATTTTAGATAAAAACACATACCCTGCATATTACTCTATGCTGCAAAGTTTCGTTCAGTGCACTTTCTATCTAGAAAGTTAGTTTATTTCTTGTCTAAACAGTCTGATGCATATTTTTAAAGAGGTCTTGTCGAAATCCGATCAGTAGTTTTTTGTAAAATAAATTATTGAGAAAACTTAAGTCATTGATAATTTTCACATGTATGATGCGTACATTGTTATAACAAGCTAACGACTGTGTCAAAAAATCGAAATAATCGCTATTACAAAGAATGATATATTTGCTAAATATTATTCATTTAACTATTGTCCAAATAATGAATAGAATAAAAGTTAGAGCGTGATAAGTGTTGCGCCATGAAGAAGGCGTCAACTTGCGAAATGAGGATTTATACCAACTAATTCCGCCATGTTGCCTCGTGACGTCAGGAGGCGGGTACAATTCAAGTCGTCAATTACTAAGCTGCAGTTACCAAAAGTAAATTAGTAAATGAAATATATGTAGAAGTTTTAAAGATATAAGTTGACTTGTGTTTTTCTACCGTTTTATCACAATAAATTTTGCTGTGGTACATTCCGTTTACTTCATTGAGCTGTAGCGCTTCATTTGCAACTGCGTACTGTGAGTTCTAGATTTGATATGCTGCCAGTCCACCAGCACATTTAATAGATCTATCCATCCATCCCCTCTAGGCTTGATGGCAAACATGGGAATGTATCATAGTTTGTAGCGTTCAAAGCCAGCCGGGCACACATGCAATTCAGTCCGCTATTTAAGCGTTCATTTCCCACTCGGACATTTAAAACATCAAATCGGTATTGAAATATGTTTATTCTTGCTCATGCTCTATCTATCGTGATGTGATACTAAAGTCAAGCCCAAGATAGGTTGTCCACAGCTCGAGCTCGAATCCCTTTAAAAATCCGTCAATGCAAGCCACTTGAGAATGCTGGGGAATATTATTTTATAGGTTTGGTTATGTCCAATCAGCTACTTACAACGATTTTCTAATGGTTCTTTACATACAAGCTGGCCATAGCAAGTCAGTCAGCATGCATGGATTTTACATTGAGTGTCCATTGTTTGGTATTCATATGTTACAATAAACGTAGTTGAATGTCACAAGCCCTTTTTATATTAAATACAGAATTATGATGTCAGTTACGGCCCTTTTGCCACCATTTATCAAGACGCCAGCAACGAAGCTCGGGGAAGATGTTTACTTTTGTCTTGTACGAATACTAAATAATTTGCAAGTTTGTTGAAACTGAAAATAACATATATTTGTCACTTACGCCTTTATGCCACCATGTTTTAAGACACACTGGTCGAAGGAAAGGGAACAATTTCACGTTTCCGTCGTATAAATACATAATTATTTGCAGTTGCACATACATATGTCAAAATGTATTGAAATTTGAAATTATTGAAAATATCATATTTTTGGCACTTACGCTTTTTTGCCACGCATGGGTCGAAGCTTATGACTGATTAAAACTTTACTTATGTGGAAATATTTTATAATTTGTACATATAAGTGCACAAAAATTGTTGAAATTGAAAAAAACAAATTTTTGGCACTTACGCCCTTTTGCCACTATATCTCAAGACGCACGCGGTGGAGCTTAGGGGACTTTTCAACTATTGTTTAGAATGATCAACTGAACATGTGTGCAAATTTTCAGCTTGTTCGGAATTTTGTCCGGGTAAAAGTCTTCCACTCCTGGGCTATTAAGGGCTGTGCGAATACTCGATTTCTCAAGCTTCATTTTCGGGTTTGAGCTGAGCCAAGCTTGGTTTTAGGCTCGATTAATTTGAGCCGAGCCTACAAAAACACACAGTTTGCTCATTTTCATCAACACTCAACAGACAGTCTTGTCAACAAAGACTTTCGCCGAAGAATGCGGCAGCCAGCAAACAGTACAGTCAACAATCAATGCAATCCAACTCGACTCGACGCAGTAGAATGCAGACGTGGCTCTCTCTCTCTCTCTCTCATGTGGGAAAAACTCTTTCTTGAAAAGCTCGGCTCGGCTTGATATTAAAGCTTTTTATTAATAGGCCTACTTGGCTCTGCTTAAAAAATCTAGGCTCGCACAGCCCTACCGTATATCGATATTATATGCGGCATCATATTGCAATAAGCTATATCAATTGGTGTTGACCAACATAGGTTTATATTAAATAGGTTGCCGAGAAGGCTAAAAATCATACAAATGTGTGTGTGAGTGCTATGTGTACACACTTCCACTTTAAGGCCTAGAAATGAACAACCTTATGACAAGCTAATGCTTGATTATTGCATGTTTTTAACAATCTTGCAATTTTATTTACATAGCTTTAATATAATCTTAAACTATTCAAACGTCGCCTAAAGAACGATAAAATAAAAAGTAGGAAAACGCCAAAGTCGTCAGACGAGTGAGCAAGTCGTGTGTTGAGTACCTGGGAACATTTGTATTTAAGTTGATTGATATATGTTATAAATGGTAGGTTTTGTGTTTCTTTGGTATAAGCATAAGCGCCTTATGACCACACTTGTGTACAGAATAAATAACAAATCTATGTTGCCTGTTGGATCAGTTTCTGTTCGTATGTAGCCATAAACAATGAGTATGTAGGCTTACTTTATTACGCCAGACATCAATGTTTCTCTAATGTACTGATGGATGTTTTTTCCAAAGCTTTTCGTGGCGTAAAATAGTGAGAACGTCTTTGAAAACTATCATCTGCCCAAAACTACTATGCTTAGTTATTATACACTGCACCGACTCACGTTCAAGCATTTCACTAATAAAGCCACTCTCGTCGCAACAATTTTGACTCTTTGTCGGTTGACATTTTGACATTTTGTGTACAAACTCTACACGAACACTAGAATAGAATTCGCTTGCACTGTAACGTATAATAAGAATTCTGATTTTTTTGTACCTATTACACCACTCCTCAATGTCATCATGAACGATTGATCGAAACGAGTGCACGTGTCCAACTGATGTGAAGAGGTCTGCGTAAGGTTTCTGGGCAGTGTTTAATGTTTATTCTCTTCCTTTTTAGGCCCATTAGCTTATCGCTTTTTGTTTATATTGTTCGAGTATGCAGGCACACCCCTCTCATAATATATCTTATGCTATAGGCCTATAGATTAAAAGAACCATTCCAAACACAAACAAAGATTTAAAAATCCACATCAATCAACAGCATCAGGTTTAGAATGTGTATACAGTAAGTGCACCGGCGCTTATCAAGACGATTGTCAAAAACCACATAACTTCGTAAACACCTCTACACTTGACACTTGAGCCGAATAACATATGGCATGCGTTTTTATTTCAACCTAATTTGAAGCGAATATGCCATACCTGACTACATGTCATATCCCCCCTTCCCAAGCATCTTTAAATGTCCAATACGATAACTCAGTTCGCCGCAACACCCGGCTATTCGACTCCGAAGCCAAGGCGGTGTCGTGCATTGTTGCCAGTATAGCGAAGTGGCGAAAACGTAGTCAATTTCATTACATATTTAACAATTAATATATGAAGAATATGATTATTTTCAAGAAAAAATTTGTTGTAAATGGAGTCTACTTAGGTAAATAGATGTCTGGGTACACCTTTACATAAGAGGTGAACGATCCCTTTCAGTAAGGTAACATATATAGCATTTCATGACCTCCTGCTGAAAAATGTCAACCTACTCGACCTTATCCACGGATCAGATAAATATAAAAAACATACCGTAATACTAATGAGCGAGAAGCAGATAACTCGACGCCCACTGCTGGCACGTCAACGAGTGGAAGTTTGCAGACGTGATGATTATATGTTTTACTATAGATAATGATTAGGCCATAAATAAATAATACCAATAATCGAACAAAGAAGAGTTGAAGGAGTAGACAATAGACTTACAAGTCAATGATACTTTGCTGGACAGTAAAAAATATTCAAGACTTCAAAAGTGTAAAATTTCATATTGTTGTCCCCCCCCCCCCCCCCCCAACATATTCCAAGTTCCAACCTTCTAAAATACACTGATGTATATATCCTTCATAAATAAAATGGTGATCCCTCGAGTTGCCATTCTTCAGTTAAAACATGACAAAATAATTGTAGCAAGGTGACATTTTTTTTGGCTTGTTCTAACCTTGTACCTTGTAACAAAATTGGATGAAACTGGTCAAAATGTGAATAAACTCGCGAAATTGAACTATTTAGTGCGCAAAATGCGGGGGGGGGGAGGGGGGGGTGGAGGTGCCAATTCAGAATGTACGCGAATTTTGGTGGAAGTGCCGGTCCAGACCGAACATTACGAGTATGGTAGGCGGTACAGTAAACAGACGAAACGCAACATCGTTCCGTGACGTCATTGGCTCCATGGAAATAGACCGCCAAAATAATGGTGTGTATCACTGACGGACTGCGATAATAGTCCACCAAAATAACGGCACATAAAAATATTTGTTATTTCTTGACAATCGATTCTGAATCGATTCTTAGGTCACAATGATTGATTCTTACTTTTTGGAATCAATGTCATCCTTACTCAAGGGGGTTCCATTCATTTTTTGTGAATAAAAAAAAAATTAGTAACGCTTAACAAATTTTTGTGAAATTGCAAAAAACACAAAATTTGGGTTTTTCTTTTTATATCACCATTTCTCATTAGTTACCTCTACCCTTAGGCAACTGTAGAGCTACTAACATAAACCTTGCTAACTCACCAGCTAAACGCAACCGTCAGACAACTGAGAAGAAGGTTTCATATCTAGAATCATGTGTCGAGCTGAAGCACAGATAATAGAGTACACTACGTGGTGTACTCTGTTATCTGTGGCTGAAGCATTGACCAATCAAGGTAAGATCTGTAGGTAGAGTGTAGGCCTATCAGCTGATGACGGTGTCTATAGGCCTCGTGAGACCCAGGGTAGGAAGAGTAGAAATTAATTAACTCCTTTGTCCAAGCGGTCTTGACGATCGTTAGTTCATCTCACTCCTGAAATGTAAGACAGAACATTTAAAATAACGACGTGGTATAGGTTCTAGTAAATACTAAATAAATAAGGATGACATCGGGTATTGTATTGGATTTGGATTCGGTTCCGAACCCTCTCGGATTTAATCTAATGCTAATGCGTAGGGGCGTTGGTAAATGGTTTCATTTCTCTATAAATTTAGTTCTTAAAGTTGGTGTTAAATATGTTTTTATATTCTTTCACCCTCTAAAACATGTTTTGTTTTAAAGCCTTGAACTAAGTAGGAAAACATGATGGTTAGGCCATGGAGTTATAAATAGTACTGTCGTACTGGAGGCGCAGGTGTGTACTTCAAATTGGCAGACATTTTGATTGTTTACTTTGGTAACCAAGGTAACCTAGGGCCTACCACAGTTCATGGTAGCAAAGTTTAACCTGCTAGTAGTGGTTATAACAATCAAAATGGCGAATAGGCTCAAACAAACAAACACGATCGTGGACGTGCTGTTCCATTTGAGCTAGACCTCCTTATCATCCAACTCCATGGTTAGGCTATGATAACGGAGTTCAAGAATCAATTCTTTATATTCATTAATGTTTGTCTTCAACAATGATATCATGTTCGGAAAAATGGCCGCTATAGCCCTACATTGAGATGGCAATCCCTGATGTTCGGCAATATGTCAGCCAACAATGTGTATAACGTCTTCACATTTCTTTTTTTTCTTTTTTTATCAAAATCCCATTCCGTAACTCCTCTATCAGGTGACTAATTCAAAAGTTTTGATTTCACGACGATTCTCAACAAATGGATGGGTCTACAATGATACAATTTTACATGGACATTAAAGTTTTAGTTATAAATTATAATTTTATTTTTATTTTTTTTTATTGTTTATCCTTGTTATTACATTTTTTAACAAGAAAAGGCGTCGACGCTAGCAAATTTTTTGCTAAAACACTTGATATCATTGTAGAAATCTCGTGCCGCGAAGAGCCTTGCTAAAGCACGTGAAACTAACACGGCACTTGTAGTTGGTTACACATGGAAGGGAAATGACTTACTGGGCAGTCTTTGAGGGCGGGCGGCAGGTCGTTCCATGGGTAAACAACCCGGAAAGAAAAAACACGTCGGCCGAGCACTCCTTTGGCCGGAGGGGGCGACGACTAACACGACCCTGTTTACTCCTACCCGAGTTGGGAGGTTTTCAGCTATCTGCACACGCCGTCCCGAAAGATTTACAATCTTGAAACTCGGTAGGCCTATATGACCTGATATGTGGTCCATGACAAACCAAAAAAAAAATCAGCCCGATCCCATAACCCGTTCTGTGTTAAAAAAAGTGCGTAAAAATCGACGAAAATCTTCCGGCTGGCTGGTTGGTTGGGGGGGGGGATTCTGACGGAGAGGAATAAGAGCCCACAGAGAAAACGGTACATCTCAGAACTATGAAACTTGGACCACACTTAGATGTACCTCAGACTCACATACTTCTATAAAAAGAGCTTTTTGGCCAGGAACAATATTAAAACGTAACTTAAAAACTTATGACCAAAGCGGTCATAACACCCCCATTAATCCCCCAAAAATTAAAATAATTCATAGCTCTAACCCAAAATTGAATTTTTAATCAAATTAGTTATTAAAATTATGTTCTAATGTGTTTTAACCGAATCGCCTATTCTCATTATATAAACCACATTTTGTCAACCCCCATCCCCAATAGTTTATATTATTTTTACCTTGATTTCCAGCATTCACCACAAAGGCACCTAATGAGTTATCATCATGAAATTTGACATGATGGTACATAATAATAATGAAAAATAATCCGCCGAGAGGCAAGCGATATTCCACCCCCAACACCCCCTAAAATTGGAATAATTCATAGCTCTAATCTAAAATTGATGTTTTATTTAAATTAGTTAGGCCTACTATAGTTATGTTTTAATGTGTTTTAAACCAATCAGCCTATTCTCATTTCCTAAACCACATTTTTTCAACCCCCATCCCTTAGGCTATAGTTTATATTATTTTTACCTTGATTTCCAGCATTCACCACGAAGGCACCGAATGAGTTATCATCATGAAATTTGGCATGATGGTACATAATAATATGAAACATAATAATCTGCCAGTCCAGACAAGCGATATTTCACCCCCACTGTTCCCTACCACCCTTAACTTTGGGAAAAACGTTAGGTCGTATTTAATACAATTTTAATATTTTAATTGCTTATTAAAATTATGCGTCAATGTGTTATAGTCTGGTCAACAAATCATTCACACAAAAACCCAAGATGACAACAGTCTTTGGCTGTGAATGCTGTGAGATATAGAAGTTGAGCCAAGCATTTAATTCTTTCTCCCTAGTTTCACATTGGGCATTAAAAAGAAGTAAGATCATTTTGCCTGTTGACAAGCGCCAAGCCAACCATTTTCGTGGTAAAATAAGTAAAAATTTTAAACTCTAAATCATAAAAAAATAACTTGGCTATTGAATTTGGTACGAGGACTCTAAAAGTCAATGGACAAGTAATTTTTTATGATTTTGAGTTTAAAATTTTTTCTTTTTTTACCACGAAAATGGTTGAATTGGCGCTCGTCAACAGGCGAAATGATCTTACTTCTTTTCAATGCGAAACTAGGGAGAAAGAATGAAATGCTTGGCTCAACTTCTATATCTCATAGCATTCACAGCCGAAGACTTTGGAATGAGAGCTTGGCTGCCTTTTTTTTTTACAAATTTTTGTATTTTGGAAGGTAATATTTATGCCGCGTACATAATTTTTAAACTCTTTTGGTGTAAAAAATTGAAAAAAGCGGAATTTTGAAAATAATTTATAAAAATCAAAAACGATAGGCCTAATAACTTTGCCAATTTTTATCCGATTTTCAATTTTTTTATATTTTTATTAATAAAGATGTTTGTTCTTGAACTAAAATCTTTTTAAAAAATAAAAAAAAGTTACAAATTGCGGTAAATATTCAAAATTTAAAATGTTTCCAAAAAATCTTAAATAGGCCCTACTAAAAAAAAAAAGTTTCAAAATACCTACTAAAATGTCTTTATTGGGCATGTTTGTTTGATGAAAATGTAATAAAAACAATAGGCCTATGTTTTTAATTTTTTCTAGGTGCAGGGATCTCTCTAACCTAACCATCCAATTTCTTAACAGGCCATCACATATCAGCCTAGGGATGTTAAAAATAATATAGGCTAAGCCTGAAGAGAGAGTGGATCATGAATCAATTTAGAAAGATTAGCGCGAGTATTTGCAACGCACTTTCAATAAAGTGTGGTATTTCTTCCAGCTTGGTCAACAAAGATAACTTCACAGAACTCAAACAATAACTGGCGCCAAGCACTCTTGTCAACGAAACAATGAAGCGACGACATCATACTACTACACCGTTACCCGGGCAATGAAACTAGATCAGATATCTGCAAACAGAGATCCCATCTTTGCATCAAGCGACTGTGGGCACCATTGTACAGAGAGCAATACAAACTGTCAGTTGGTTCTTTCATTCATCTCAACGAGGTTCAACCAAGGAACATGAGAGATAACTCTACATCTTGTATTTCTACTGGTGCATAGAACCATGTTTAGAACAGGACTCTTATCCATAGGCCTACTGTACAAAATTTAAAATAACTTTAAACACCCAAAGCAAATTCATTTTGGATGGTTCTAGGCCCTAGATGTATGCAGACGGAGAAGGCCTATCAAATTACCACTTTTGTACTGCCTAATATCTAATTAAATATGAAACATAACTAGGGTCAAGGAGCCAATAGACGAACAACTTTAGCAGCAAAATCGCACTGCCGTGGCTACAATCCCTTCCATTTACATTCAATTAAAACATTATAACATCAGGCAAGGCGACTGGGTTTTGTTTTTAGGCTTCCTAAAGCGCCTGTCAGACGATCGAGAAAATCGCGCGAGTTGGCTCGCGCGAGTAACTCTCTGGGAGTAGGCCTACACTTGTTTACATGGAACTCACCGCCTCCCCGTCAGAAGGTGAGCCAGCGAGCGCGAGCTCGCGCTCGCCACGTAAAATGTCCAGCTTGTTCAACTTCCTAGCGAGTCGAGGTAGTGAGAGCCAATCAGAACCCACTACCATAAAGCGGCTGTCACACGATCGAGAAAATCGCGCGAGTTGGCTCACGCGAGTTTATTACCATCCAAGGTAACAATAACGCCACCTATTGGTGTTCACTGGTCACGTGTTACGGTAGTGAGTTCTGATTGGCTCTCGCTACCTCGACTCGCTAGGAAGTTGAACAAGCTGGACATTTTTCGTAGCGAGCGCGAGCTCGCGCTCGCTGGCTCACCGTCTGACGGGGAGGCGGTGAGTTTCATGTAAATAAAAGCAGGCCTACTCCCAGAGAGTTACTCGTGTGACAGCCGCTTAACACGTGACCAGTGAACACCAATAGATGGAGTTATTGTTACCTTCATTGTCTGTCGTGTGACAAGGATGGTAATAACGCTTGCGCGATTTTCTCGATCGTGTGACGGCCGCTTTAGGCTTACCTCATTGAATGATTTCAAAACATTTCGACCTATCATAGATGTCCTGTGTGGTCGATAATTATTGAACTCAAAGTCGAAGTAGCCTAAGTTAAAAAAGATGCGTCCGCATTTCGCAATAGCCGAAATTCCTAGCCGAACGGCTCCGGCTACCTACATATCACGGCGAGAGTTCGAAAATTTCATGAAATTTACTTTTTTAAAAGTTTCATTGAAAGTGGTGGCTAGGAATAATAAAAGCGCAATCATAAAAAATGTGGAGTTCAAAGTTTCACCCATCTGGTCCAGGCATTTCATTTAAATTTTAAACTATCTAGCAATGACAGCCTACTGTTTGGGTAGGCCTACAGCACGTAACCATCATACTCAAACTTTCACCTCTTGAATTAACAATTTCCCGGACGTTTCCACAACATAACTGATGAAGTTAACACAGATATAGGCCTAAACAAGTGATTCAACTCAGTTTGGAGTTAAATGTGCACTCCTACCATTAGAAAAAATGTGAGGAACTAAATACTAAATATGTGTGATTGTCCGACTATTAGCCTTTAATTCGATATTATATCGTACCTACTATTACAAATTTGTTGATTATTTAAAATTCAGCATTTCTATAGGCCTACCCCTCAAAAAAAAAAAAAAACTTTAAGCATTCAAGATTCAAGAATGTCCACTGATTCTGGAAATCACCATTTGAAATTTTTAAATACATGCTCTTTTGGTGGTGGAAATAGCTCCTCCCAAAATGGTAAATTTTGAGTTTTTCAAATTTTCAATAGCCTATTATTTTTTTCATTGAAGGGTTGAAAAATAACAACAACAGAATGTTTTTTGGATGAGCGTAGAGAGCGAAGCGAAGATTCCATTTCACTACACTGGAGAAAAAAATCCGGAATGTTTTTTTTTCTTTTTTTCTTTTTTTGTATTTTTGTGTGTTTGTCCACACGATTCCGGCTACTCCAATTGCGATGAAATTTTATGGAGGCCTTCGAAATCTCTAAACTTAGAACTGCCACGTTTTTGAGCGCAATCGAAAAATTATTTCTCATTAAAATTGCAATTTTACAATTTTTTTGATTTTTAAAAAAATTTCTTCGACTGGCCTATAACACCTACCGGTAGCCTACATGCTTTATCCGATTGTTATGATTTTTTAACAAAACCTTGATTTTATGAATTAATATATTCATGTGAAATTTGAGCGCAATCAAAAAATTATTTCTTATGAAAATCGCAATTTTACGATTTTATCTTATTTTTAAAACATTCTTCGACTTAGGCCTATAATACCTACATTGCTTTATCTGATTGTAATGATTTTTTTACAGAACCTTAATTTTATGAATTAATAATTAATATATTGGTGTGAAATTTGAGCGCAATCGAAAAATAATAATTTCTTATGAAAATCGCAATTTTACGCTTTTTTCGTTTAAAAAATATATTTTTCGACTTATAACATCTAGGCTACATGCATTATTGGATTGTAATGATATTTTCACAGAACCTCAATTTTATGAATTTATTTATATATTTGTGTAAGATTTGAGCCCAATCGAAAAATAATTTCTCATAAAAATCGCAATTTTACACTTTTTTCGGAAAAAAACACAGGCCTACGCTCCTCCAACAACGCGCCTGAAAAAGCGTTTGCGAAGCTTCCTAGTAGATAGGTAGGTAGGGTAGCCTACACATCACACATGTGTATAGTAGTAAATTGACCTTAAAAAGGCCCTATTAATTAAAAGTATATATATCCAAATGTGACATAGTATTATGCTAGAGCATTGTTCACAGAATGTAGGCCTACCGGTATTGTAAGTTTTCCCATCTTGATATATCTCGCTTAGTTTTCAAATGGCAGCAATAATCGCTAGGCCCTATGGTCTGCGACGGTCAATTTGATATGATATTTGATATGCTATGATAAAAAGGAGAACTTCGATAAATCGTGGCTCGAGAACGGTTCATCACAAAAAAAGAAAGAAAGTGTGTTCTGAGCTCAGCTCATTGGTGGTAGGCCTAACCACTATGTTTTTTAAACTAGGAAAACGCTAAAGTCCCGCCGCGTTCATGGATGAGCTTTTTAAATTTTTTAGTTTGAGTGGGATATCTTTACTTTTGCAAGTGCTTTGTTTTGTTGCCTACAAATTGTAGGTGATTGTTGTTAAGTTTCTATTGTTTCTTGTCAATTGGTATTATTTACCGTAAAAAACTTATAAAAGCTTTATTTCTATGGATTCTGGCTAACTTTGTCAACTTTTTCTTTCAAAAGGTAGGCCTACTACATCACTATATGGGTCATTCTTGAAAAACTTGCCTTTTTGGAATTTATTTTTTTCAAATATAATTTTGATTTGTTGACTGCCTCGACTACATGATATTAAGCAGAAACCATCTGTTGATACATAAACAGTAATGATTTGTAAGATTTTTTTATAAATGGCACGGGAAAAAAGATAGGCAGGACAGCATACAAAAAAACTCACCTGTGTTACTTTTTTTGTTTAATGTTTTTAGTGACAAGCAGTTCCTAGATTTTCTTGAAGAGATAAATTATAGAAAATGTTCATATTATAGTTTATGAATTTATATGTATTGATTCATTCAAGAAGTATTTGCTTCTCAAAAAATGTGTTTTTACTCACCTTTGTTACTAATGATCAATTTTTCAACTCATTTATTTACTTTTATTGAGAAAAAATTTGTTTGTATTGATTGTTTTAGATGTATCACAGTACTTTAACTAGGCAAAACAGCATACATGCTTAACAATGGTCACTTTTATCACAATTATTCCTGAAATTTGAAAATTATATGCGGTAACATAGGTGAGATATGGTAACAAAGGTGAGATTTAGTAACGTAGGTGAGAAATATATTTTCCTATTTAACACAAAAGCCTTGAAATTCTACATCAAATGTAAACTCATCTCTTCGAAGTGGTCTTGGCAACCCTAATGTACTGAAATTTCATATAAATACTCACCTATGTTACTCAGAATCTCACCCGTGTTACTTTTTAGTAACAAGAGTGAGTGTAACAAAAGTGAGATTTTAACCTAAAAATATTCATAATTAATGTCACACATGCTTGTTTTCCTTGTCAGTATTATCAATGGGTTCTGGTATTGACTGCCCTGTTAAGTAATTTATAGTAAATAATGTACCTAAAACATTACCTCAAATTATCTAGGTAACAAAAGTGAGATTGAATTAAAATACTCCCATCAAATTAACAGTAGAAAGATGATAATTTTCTTCATTTACATGATACACACATACCAGCCATCTTGTTAGACAGGAAACCACAGCCTTGTCATGCTTGCACTGAAGGGTTCTGTTTAGGGCGGGAATTTTTAAAATGCAAACTTGGTAACAAGAGTGAGGTAACATAGGTGAGGCAACAATAGAGACACACATAAAATATGTCCCAACAATGAAATTAATGGAATGATACTTCATTTATGATACCTAAAAGATAGGTTAAGGTAATATTGATGTCTTAAAATTAAGCATACGGTTATTAAATAACTATTTCTAGTACAAAATGAAACCGGAAAGTTTAGATTCTTGTCTAGGACACAACTTTTATCACACTTTTGAACAAGTTTATTTTAATTTTTGGTACTAATTTTTTGAACAGAAGTATGTGAATATGATTTTTGAATTCAGAATTAATGCTTCAATAATAAGCTATTAAGGGTTTAAAACTTGTATGAATATTTTAAAAAATAAAAAATGTGAAAGTGAAGTGACGGGGTTTGGGCAAGTTTTTCAAGAATGACCCATAACCTCAATGTCCATGTATGATATGAACGTTGTAGCCCCACCTGTTTGGTCAGAATTGGCCCAAATGGCACGAAAATATCGCACAAAAAATCGAAAAAATCTTAAAAGTACGATATTCATGAGAAATATTTCTTCGATTGTAGGCCTACCCAAAAACGTAGCAAGTCTAAGTTTAGAGATTTCGAAGGTCCTGTCAAATTTTCATCAAGATCGCATATGCCGTTTGCCCGGTAGAGAACAAACAAACAGACAAAAATCAAAATAAAAAAAAACACCCGAGCTAAATTTTTTGGGGGGTCAGTGAAATTGAAGTCTTCGCTTCACTCGCTACGCTCATCCAAAAAATAAAAAAATCAAGGGGCACACCCATTTGTTTATTTGACATGGAATGACCCATAAGTTGGCAGCGGCACCTACAACAACAGCTGTGTTAATAATTGACTGACTCTAACCAAAAACGTTAAAAGTTGACTGACCCAAACCGAAAGAGTTCCTGATGAATCGACTATCTAGGCCTAGCTCTAAGCTAGATGAGCCCTAGACCTAGCCTAGACTTAGTTTTCGTTCACACAACTTTGTTTTAGTCTTAAGAAATTGTTATTATTTTAAGATCCGATATCCTGATTGGTTAGTACCTATTTAGTAATGTTTCGGTGGCCTGTCATAATGAAGTTAGGGCCTAGGCCTCACTTCTTTTCATTGGTTGTCGTAAGGATTTGACGTCTGATTGGTCCGTCGTAAGAATTTTGTTTTTGTTAGGCCTACCGGTATAACAAATTTCTTAAAAGACTAAAACAATAACAATTTAACACGTAGGCCTATGTCCTATCCTCAACCAATTAGCAGTCTTGGGCATGTTCCCCCAAAAAAGCAACTTTGAAAAGTTAAGTTACCCCTTCTACCTAAAAAGGAACTGAGACGTTACGTTCCTCATTCCTTTTCAATAAAAAAGGAACTATAACGTTCCTCGTTCCTCAAAAGGAACTTAGTTCCTTTCACGTTCCTTATACCACCCACCACTGATGGGCCTAAACTATTAAATGCGAAATGAGTAAATTTATCATAGGTATCTCTTATTTATTAAAGTGAGTCGCAGGCCATATGACGAGGGTGGTGCCATTTTTGAAAACACAAGATGTCACATTGATATTTTTCATACTGCAGTTTACGATATCAGGTACCGGTACTGGAATTCGACGGGATTACGATGGCGAAAGTACCTAACTTATAAAGGAACCTTAAATTTGTTCCAAGTTCCCACGAAATAGTAACTTTGACGTTATAAGTTCCTGATAAGAAAAGTAACGCGTTTCCACAAAAATTCCTAAAATAGGAACGCGTTCCTCCCCAAGACTGCCAATTAGTGTGAACGCGGCCTTAGTGCAAGGACTAGCCTAGGGCTAGGCCTAGCATGCCAGAACTTTTTCGGTGGGGGGGGGGGGGGTCCAAAAAAAATCATTACGTACCCAAATAAGATAGGCCTAGGCCTAGGCCTATGTAACATTTATCATCTCATCAACTTACAATATCACAGACTGCGCAATATGACTTAAGCCTAGCCGGTAGGCCTCCACTCTTTCGGTTGGTATGGACAGTTTTTCTTTATGTGTAGGGCCTACCCCTATAAAACCTTTAACGTCGCTATTTTAAATCTAAAGTACCTACTGATCAAAAACTGTCCATACCAACCGAAAGAGTTCCGCCTAGCCTAGGGCTAGGCCTAGGCTAGGCCTAGGCCTAACTGGTTGAAGCGCCCTAGTTTCTCACGTCGTCGTCGCAATATAGTTTAATTAGTAATATATCTAGGCTAGAGCCTACAACTTACCGTAGGCTAGGTTGATCCATCTTTGGCTTCCTCTCAAAGATCTTCGTGACCCCGATTGCAGGTCGGCTCCGGTCTTGAATTGAAAACCAGCATTTTAACCATTCTAGGAACAATAAAACAGTTGTTTAAGAAAATTCAGTGCGTAGAAAATCTATTACAATATAAGATTACTGAACAATAGTAATCTGTATCAGTATATTACCGTAATATCGACGGGAAATCTCGGGGTGGGACGCTATCATCTCTATCATGACATATTTTGTGAGTGAGGTTATGTTGTTAAGCCAAAGCACCGCCTTTTGGATGTACAGTTTACAGTTTCAGATGTAGATTCATTTGTAGATTACAGTTTCAGGAAGGCTGTGGTGGGACTGGCGGGCAACAAACTAAAATTTAAAATTACTACGATACGAGGAGAGCACCAACGAGGTAGAATAGCTATTCTTACCTCGTTGGAGAGAACCAAATCACGTATTTTTATCGTCTGCACTGATTTAAAAATGTATGTGTGTAAAAATGTACAGCCTTCAGGTGTTGATGATTTCTGCCGATCGGTTGGTAAATGATAATCATTACCAAATTTGGTAAAAAATAATGTTAATAAAGTACTTTTATATTGATACCCGCACTTGGTTGAGAAAAATAATTGTTGGCTAAACTCGAGAAAACCAGGCTTTGACCCAGAACGCAGAAGTTTAGTCAGGATCACTCTGAAGCTGCATCATTTGTCCTATCTGGTCGTGGTTTGCACCAAATTGTTAAGTAAGAATGTGAAATAGTTGGTATCAAGGCACATTTCCCAAATACTGCTCACTTTTCTTATTAACTGACCGTAAATATGACACCATACTGTTAATTAGTATAGTAATTTTCCCAATTTTGTGTAAGAGACAATTATTTGAAACGTCAAAATCGGCTTTGATAGAGACATGCGCTCATCCGTTGATAAATAGCCTCCAAAAAATGCAGATTTTTTGGATGAGAATTAAAGGTAAAAAAGCGGTACTTCTGTATGTGAAATTAGCTGGATTTGACGATCAAGCGTTTTTTAAATGGGCATTTAACATTGTAAAAAAAAGTTGGTCCGAGCTTGGCAAACAGTCTTGAAGTCCAATAAGTGAAAAAAAAATGGGAAATCCAAAATATGGATTTCACCGACAGTGTTGGCTCGAGCGCTAAGCGCTCGACTCTGATTCGGGAGGTCCCGGGTTCAAATCCCGTCGAGACCGGCAATCCTGACTGAAGGTTTTTTCCGAGGTTTTCCTCAGTCGTGCGAATGCAAGGGATTGAGTTCTCTTAAACTGCCCTCGGACATCCCTTCACAATATCCAATCCACAATACCTAGTTATAGACACCTGAAGAGGAGCATGAATTGCACCCTGGGCAGGCTTCCTACAAAAGTTTTTTTTTTATCATTTTAATATGGATTTCAATTCTGGAAATTCCCACCAAACCGTTATCTTACGATAAAACCATAACCTGCGTGTTTACATTGATTTAAACGTTGATGTCCAGTAGGCCTACGCATATTTTCAATAACAATGTTTGTACACTTGGAATAAATTCCCGAAGTTGACCAAAATTGACTAAATTACGGAGATTTTACGAGTTTTGTTTTCAAAATCAATTAATTAATTATTTAGAAATACGCGCTCTGGATCGCATAGATTGATTCTTTATTATGTTCGAGTGAAATATGATACCGATTACCGATGTTATTAACCGTTTACCCGAGAAAAAAAAAACAGAAAGTTGTGCGCATAGGCCATAAACTCGTCTCCGCGCCAGCCTCAGTTACAGGGTCGCAGCTTTTAATTGTTTTTGAAATATAAAAGTAAAGCTTAATTTTCAATTGTTCCTGATCTATAGCACAATACCACACTAAAATGATCGTAAAAAATCATATCTTGTAACTGTGATTAAACACGAATTTTTTAATGTTTTTGATCCAGAAATTTGCAAAAATTGGTATTTTGGGAAATGTTTAAATCGCCTTTAAACGGCTTCTTTTTTGGTCCACATAGATACTAGATTTTAGTACCAATCTAAAATGACCCTTTATAACATCGTGTCTTGAAACTGTGCCCAAATATACCCTCAAACACGCAAAAATATGCATTCCGAAATCACACCCCATCTTGGTAATCAGCATATTTTGACCGAACTACTTGTTCAAATTAAAAAACAAAATAATAATAGACAATTTACAGAAAAGGCTGTAGAGTACGTCAATAATGGCCAATATTTTTTTGGGTCAAAATCCTCTAAGGTCACGGAGCATAAAGATCGTCCCCATATTATTTCTTATGGGAGATTTTTGCCGATGGGACCTAGCTCGAAAAATGTCATGTTTGACAATTTTTTGGGAGGTCATGGTGGCCCCAATGATTTTTCTGTTAGTTGCTAAATTCATTACTAGTTAGCCTGAATGAAATATATTTTTTAAATTACGCGGTTAAATATCCCTTTAACTATTATTATGATCTATATTCTTTTGATTTGCATTGTAAAATTAATGCTGTGCACCTTCCAGGAATCTTCATTGGCTTAATCCTAAAATTATTTATGGGCATACGCTATTTCCTGGTTAAAATACATTGTTTTTGTACAAAGATGGGTCAGGAGGGAGGGCCTCAGCTAATGCTGGTCAGAGACGCACCGTCGCACAGACCCAGATTTTTTTCGAATCTTAGAGCGTAAATATGGAATATTATAACGAGTTTTTTAGGCATGATTTTTAGTAACATTTTGTTAGTGGTGACTGATGATTGTTCAAATTCAAATTCAAATTGTTTTTATTCTCACACATACAGTAGGTAGGCCTACAAAACATTGTAATATATTAATAAAATTACAGCGACAGCGAGAAAGAAAGTCATGCAATAAACGCAAGAATCTCAACTAAGCCATTTTGTCTAGTGTGTGAGGTGAAAGACGAAAATAATTTCACCATGTTTGAATGTGTGGGTAATTTCTGTTTTTGATTAAAGATTGCACAATAATATTATGAAGCTTCGCAAACGCTTTTTCAGGTGCGTCGTTGGATAAGCGTAATCGATTCATTCATAAATTGCATTTAATATCCTTTTTATTTGTTATCAAATTTGTTGAGTATTTAATGCATTGTTGTAATATTACTATTTCAAATATTTACTTAAATGTAGTTCATTGTTGTGTCTGCATTTATGTAATTAGATTTATTTAGTTGTCCTCCTTTGTAAATCAGTTTTTATAACTGAATAGGATAGACGTTAAATAAATAAATAAATAAATAAATAAAATAAATAAATTGGTGCATTAATCTGCCATGTGTTCAAGAGATCTTTTCGATTGCACTCAAATTTCACACGAGTATATGAAGTCATATAATTAAGGTTCTGTGAAAAAATCATCACAATCGATTAAAGTATTGTAGGTGTTAAGTTGAATACATTTTTTTCAAATCGAAAAAAATCGTAAAATTGCGATTCTCACGAGAAATATTGTTTCGATTGCGCTCAAATTCACACGAATATATAAATTCATAAAATTAAGGTTCTGTATAAAAATCATTGCAATCGGTTAAAGCATGTAAGTGTTAAAATTCAAAGAAATGTTTTAAAAAATCGAAATAAATCGTAAAATTGCGATTTTAATGAGAAATAATTTTTCGATTGCTCTCAAAAACGTGGCAGTTCTAAGTTTTGAGATTTCGAAGGTCTCCAGAAAATTTCATCGCAATTATTAAAGTATCAGTTTAGCGGGAATCGTGTTAACAGACAGGCAAAAATACAAAAAAAAACATTTCGGATTTTTTCTTCTGTGTAGTAGAATGGAATCTTCACTTCGCTCGCTATGCTCATCCAATTATATTCTGTGACTTGACATTGGATTTTGTAATTTGTACTAAAGGGATATTTACCGTACAAACAGCGTTTCATCATATTCCCTGATTATTTTTTTTATATATGGGGGGTACAGAGGAGACGCGTATTCCCCCGCTAAATATCTGTGCTTAGATCTCACCAATGTAATTTTTTCTTACCTGTCGGCCATTACAGTTGGTGTGACGTCATCTTAAACTCTTGTATAAGATAATAATATAATATCTTATCAGCTATTTGATAATTATCATACATTTCCATAGTTTTAAATATAATTTGAATCTAATTTTAGAAAATTTTATCCTATAAACATTGTTTTAATATTAATATTTCAAAGATTGTTAAATTAATTTCATCATTTTTGTGTGAATAAATGTAGGTACTTGGAATTATTGAGGGTACATGACTTCATTTGTAGATCTGTTTTTTATAACTTGGATAGGAAAGACGTTTCAAAAATTAAATATAAAAATGAAAAGCATCTGCTGGAGATATAATGTTAGCCTTGACGAATTTCTAAACCTATTAGTTAGGTCATAATCATGAGTTCCGTGACCACTTTTCGCAAGGATGGTTTGACGATTGATTTGACTACTATGGACCATTTAGAAAAAAATAAGCCCCCATGTCCCTCCCAAAAATCCCGGCAATTTTTACTAGAGGCCAAAATCCAGTATGGCTGCCGGGCACATTCTTGAAAAATTAAATTTTGAACCAGAGCAAGTAGAATCAAGTGCAAAGACATTTTTTTGTTTAAACTGACCACAAGGATTCTGAATATGATACTAGTTTGACGCTACGACTCCATTTTGAACCAGAAATACAAGATGGCCACCGGCACCATTGTGGAAAATTAGGTTTTGAACCAGAGCATCTAGAATCAAGTACAAATACACTTTTTCTTGTAAATAGACCACAAGGATTCAGAATATGATTTTAATTTTACGTTACGATATCATTATGACTCATAAATCCAAAATGGCCGCCATCTAGTGTAGCAAACGTTTTATGCTTGTACTTAAGCAAGAACCCACACAAGGATCTCTTGCTGTAAAGTACCATGATTTTACCATGAGATGGTATTTCAGTAAATTTTCTATTACAAATGACTCTACAACGTTAATATAAACCGAATTTATGAAGTCACAAATTTGTCTTTCCTTGAAAATTAACGTTATTTTACCACTGAAACGTGGCAATTAAGACCAAAATGTGCCCCCGAGAAGTATGATCAGTCTGACTCGAGGCATCCTGCCATAATATATTCGGAATCAGACGACACCATGTAATACCTGCTTTTCTCAGTAAAATATCCACCTTCAGGTTGCTGTCATCATCATCCTATAGCTCTCTTCAACTGGCCCTAGTGCAGCGCCATGCTGCCGTGGTTGGTTGCGTACAAAGATAGGTATGGAAGATGACTTTCTGACTTCTGGGCGATGCTGACAGCTCGCTTCTTTGATCAGGTCGGTTTCTTTCGTACTGACTTCACTCAGTCTATTTCAGGCAACCCCTACTCTATGGCCAGGGACATGTGGATAGAATGCTCCATGAACAAGGTCAGCAACATGAAGTCTGGCTGGCTCTCCATCCTCCAGAATGAGAAACAACAGCTGGTGCACTCCAGAAATGTGAATAATGTGGCCCGGGTCCGAGCGGCTGATAACGCCATGGCCAAAAATAAAAACCAAATTACAAAGTTGAAGCACGTGGAATGCGGTCCGAAACGGATGAGATCATCATCTTTTGGATTTACGCAGCTCTGCGCGAGTCTGGCTATACCGGCCTGTTTTCATTGATACTGCTGATAATGATGAGAATGTCGTGGCAGCTGAACGAAATGCTCTGTTTCAAGAGGAAGCAGAAGACAATCTTATGTCGTGTCCTGGTAAAATGACGAGATGGCAGATTGTATTGTGCAGCTAACTGCATGGTATAAGTTGTGATGCCAACTTAGGCTTCTACGGCAAAAGTAGGAGGTCGGTGTTGTACCGGATGGCAAAGATTCCTGTGGCCCGACAACAGATCTCGAGGTGCGGAGATAGACTTGACCTTCAGGACGAGGTACTAGAGAAGTTCTTCCAGTTCACACGACATGTCATATATGGCGACATAAAGAGTACCAACATGACTGAAGCCAATTCAGCAAAGTGGAGAACACTGAAAAGACAAAATCATTCATCCTTCTCCCTCCAGATGCAGATAGCCTACGCCAACACTGCCTCCGTGCAAACTACTTAGCGTATTTTGTGCGCCACCCTTCCAAGAAGGACCACCTCTCACCACTTGGGCATGGTTGGGAACTTGTGGGTGGTCATTGTCCACCACAGGCGACCTGCTCTCCTAGCTCATCTACCTGCACTAGGGCCAGTTGAAGAGAGCGAGGATGATGACAGCAACCTGTTGGAGGATATTTTACTGGAGAAAATGGGGTATTGCACAGAATCGTCTGATCCTGAATATAGTATGGCAGGATGCCCCAATTCAGATAGATCACACCTCTCGGGGGCACATTTTTGTCTTAATTACCAAGTCAAAACAGTGTTACAGTGGTAAATAACGTTAATTTTCAAAGAAAGAAAATTTATGACGTCTTAAGTTCTGTTTTTATTTACGTTGCGGTGTCATTTGTAATAGAAAATTTACTGGCATACCATCTCATGGTAGAATGATGGTACTTTACAGCAAGAGATCCTTGTGGGAGTACTTGCTTAAGTACAAGCATAAAACGTTTGCTACACTAGATGGCGGCCATTTTGGATTTATGAGTTAAAATTATCGTCATATTCTGAATCCTTGTGGTCTATTTACAAGAAAAAGTGTATTTGTGCTTGATTCTAGATGCTCTGGTTCAAAACTTAATTTTCCACAATGGCGCCGGTGGCCATCTTGTATTTCTGGTTCAAAATGGCGTCGTAGCGTCAAAACTAATATCATATTCAGAATCCTTGTGGTCAGTTTAAACAAAAAAATGTCTTTGAACTTGATTCTACTTGCTCTGGTTCAAAATTTAATTTTTCATGAGTGTGCCCGGCAGCCATATTGGATTTTGGTCTCTAGTAAAAATTGCCGGGATTTTTGGGAGGGACATGGGGCTTATTTTTTTCAAAATGGTCCATAGTTGTCATATCAATCGTCAAACCATCCTTGCGAAAAAGTGGTCACGGAACTCATGATTATGACCTAACTATATCCTCGGAGTTTTTAATGTAGCCGTATGTATTTATAATAATCGGTGTCCTTATATGTATTTAATTGATATTTTATATTATGTGTGTGTTTAGTTTGTTTGTAATGTTTTTTATGTAATTGTGTGTACAATATGCATTGTACATGTCATGTTTTTCTTGCATAATACAGTAAAATAGATGTGTAATTCCGAAATATGTATCTCAAGACCTATTAACATGAAATGATAAACAATCTAAGATAAAATAGACCTATGAACATTCCCGGCTATAGCGCACGACTTTCCAAATTTGTTGGATGAGCGAAGCGAGGATTCCATTTCACTACACTGGAGAAAAAAATCGGGAATATTTTTTTTTCTCTTTTTTTTGTATTTTTGTGTGTTTGTCTGCACGATTCCGGCTAAACCGATACTCCAATTGCGATGAAATTTTATGGAGGCCTTCGAAATCTCTGAACTTAGAACTGCCACGTTTTTGAGCGCAATCAAAAAATTATTTCTCATTAAAATCGCAATTTTACGATTTTTTTCGATTTAAAAAAAATTTCTTTGACTTATAACACCTACATGCTTTATCCGATTGTTATGATTTTTTCACAAAACCTTAATTTTATGAATTTAAATACTCGTGTGTAATTTAAGCGCAATCAAAAAATTATTTCTTATGAAAATCGCAATTTTATGATTTTTTTAAATTTTTTAAACATTCTTCGACTTATAATACCTACATGCTTTATCCGATTGTAATGATATTTTCACAGAACCTCAATTTTATGAATTTATATATTTGTGTAAAATTTGAACTTAATCGAAAAATATTTTCTCATGAAAATCGCAATTTTACACTTTTTTCGTTTAAAAAAACATACGCTCATCCAACAACGCGCCTGAAAAAGCGTTTGCGAAGCTTCCTAGTAAAAATTAAACTGTCTTGAATCGAACCGACACTCGACGCAATCAACACTTATTACACTATGCAGACACTTATCGCTTCGGAAAATTACAGACAACAAAAACAACAACAACAACACACACACAAACAACAACACAACAACAACAACAACAACACAACAACAAACAACACACACACAACAAACGACACACACAACGACAACGAACAACAACAACAACAACAACAACAACAACAACAACAACAACAACAACACAACAACAACATCAACATCAACTTTAAAAAATGACAAATATAGCGTCGCGTACGCTTTTTCCAGTTGCGTTAATGGATGAGCTTTTATGGTTGATTTTTTTGTTCAATGATTAGTGTTTCGTGTCATCATTGTTGTCGTCATTGTCATTGTCGTCATTATCAAGCCCAGAACAAGAGTGATCCATGTCTGCCTTCAACAATGCGAGGCGACCGACTGCGAGTCTGAAAGACCGAGAACCGAGTTGTGCCAGCCGTGAACTTGTGCGGGGCGGCGAAATCATGTTGACCATGCTGCAATCGTTGACCCTAAAAGTACGATTTTTGAGAAATATTTCTTCGATTGTCCCCAAAATCAAAGCATAGCTTAGCTAAGTTCAGTGATCTTGAACATTCCCATGAAGTTTTATCAAGATCTTTGTCCGGTCGCGTCCCAAATATCACGAAAATATTGCATTAAAAAAAATACGTAATTGTACGATTATTCATGAGAAATATTTCGTCGATAGTACCAAAGAACTTGGCAGGTCTAAGTGCAGAGCTATCGAAGTTCCTCTAAAAATTAAATCAAGATCGCATATGCCGTTTGCCCGGCAGAGAGCAAACAAACAAACAGACAAAAAAAACACCTGAGCTCTTTTTCTCGGGGTAAGTGAAATAGAAGTCTTCGCTGCGCTCATCCAATTACTTTTTGTGAATGTATTTGCTTTTTTGTTCGCAAGTTGGCAAGATTTGGTGGTAAATTTATTTATTGTTTAAACACATTGATGTGTTATAGGTAGCTAAAAAAGGGCATAGCTCCATTCACATTTTAGTGTCTAGCAACCTTCTCAATACTAATAATAATACATTGCAATTAAATTAATTAAAAATAAATTATACAATTAGAAAACAATGTGTGTGTAGACATGTAAAAAGTGTGGGTGGTGAAATTATGACAAACATGAATGGTATTGTGAATAGAATAGAATCAGGATACACCAGAAAAAAGTTTTTTAGTGCAGATTTGAAATGGCTCCGAGTGTGTAGTTCACGGATGTCCACCGGCAAATCATTCCATAATCTGCAACTCCGATAGTAATATCCTTGTTGATAGGACGAAGTTCTTGCTTGGTGAAAATTGGTGAACATTGCTATGTAATGGCAATTACAAAACACATAATGTTTTTCCACACCTATTGAGAACTAGTCAACTTGAACATGTCAACTAGACAACTAGTGAACCAGTCACTAAATATTATAGTGTTTCATGTGGCAATAATATTATATTAAAGTGTCCTATAACTCATCAATAATTAGCATTTGAAGTGCAAGAATCACCGCTCATGTAGGATTTTTGTGAAAAGGAAAAAAATAGGTACTACCGTACTACAAAATTCAAAATTAAAGAATTAATGTTATACATTTAAATGCTAAAAACGTAACTCCTACCTCTTAGTATGTTCAGAGAAGGGTCTAACATATTTATATTTTTTTTTTCTGTCGTAATTTATTTTATATATTTCTCATATTTTGTTGGTAGAAATTGTTTCATGATCTTTTTTGGATTAAGGACGCGTCAACCGTTAGGTCATAAATAAATAAATAAATTTTTGTAGGATGCCCGCTGTAGGGTATACACATCAGATTTAACCGATGTGACCCTCTTCAGGTGACTATAACTAGGTATATATTGGGGATAGGACAATTGTGTAGGGAAGTCCGAGGGCTATTTAAGAGGATACAATCCCTCGCATTTGCCTTAACGACTGAGGAAAACTAAATAAATATAATAACATAAATGCAAACACAATTAAGAACTTCGACGACATGAGAAACTAAGGCGCTTCGACTGGTTAGAGATTATAATATTGCGCCACCTGTGATTTGAAAGGGTACTTTGATTACACACCAAAACAATGAGGTATGATGAAAAAAATTTGCCAAACACAATGGTAATATTTTTTCCTTTCTGTCGATTAAACTGCAATTTCTATGCTTATTAGCTGAATATGAAAACAAGAATTCTTCTATAATTGATACCGTTTCAAAACAAAATAATTGATTCACATAAGACGTATGCTTATTTAAGATGCCTATTTGAATACATTTATTACGTCGTTATAAAAGCAAAATGGGGACACTTTCCCTTTCCCTTGACGACGTCCCCGACGACGATGACAATGACACAACGAACGCTGACAAAGACGACGACCGCGACGTGAAAAACCCCCTCCTCCCCTTACCCGTGGCTGGTTCTGACTAGCAAGGCCCTTCCTCCCCATTTCCCTTAGGCTAGAGTGGCGCATTATGACCTAACGTTACCGACAGTGTTGGCTCGAGCGCTATGCACTCGACTCGTATTCTAGAGGTCCCGGTTTTGAATCCCGTCGAGACCGGCATTCCTAACTGAAAGTTTATTCCGAGGTTATTCTGAATGAATGAATGAATGAAAATTTAAAAAGCGTCACATTCACTTGAGTAACTTGAGAATGCAAAGAAGGAGGGGGCTGTGAGGTCGAACAGTTATATGAGATTTTGCATGGCTGTGTTCTCCAAGTATGCATCCCCCGTCTGGGTCCGGGGTAGAATTGGCTCTGCTAATCTTACAATGCGTTTCAAGAGATAAAGTCCACCTCGCAAACATCAGCTAGTAAGAGGGGAGTATATGTCTCCCCGAAACTAGAGGCGATCTCTGGCAATCGTCGTCGGGGACACCTCCCCTTCCCTTAACGACCTTCCCGACGACGATGTCAATGTCACAACGAACGATGACAAAGAAGATGACGACCGCGACGTGAGAACCACCTTTTTCCTCCCCCTTGCCTGTGGCTGATTCTGACCAGCACGGATCATTCCTCCAGATATGGCGAATTATGACCCAACGGTTGACGTGCCCTTAATCCAAATAGACTTTTAAAAAAAGGAAAGAAAATAATAATTTCAACATAAAAATAACTGAGCTACCGGAGTGATGGAGAACAGGTCGCAACACTGGGGTAGTGTACCAGAGGCGAGTACTGCATCCTACGCAACCTTAGGGGAATACAACAAAATTATGTATTGCATTGCATTGGTTTGTCCGAGCTTCATGCCATTTCTGTAAGTATTGAGGTGGCCAATCGTGACTATTTTGTGGATATTAACATTTTTAACCCAAAGAAAAACTTACAAATTGAAAGGCAAAGGTAATGAACATAAAGATGAAAAAATGTTCAGAGGGGACGCTGAGCTTGGCCCAACTCAAATGCGCGCACTCAGATGTAAATGATTTTGCTGAACGGTTGGTAATATCATTACCAAATTTTGCATGAATGTTAATAAAGAACTTACTTATTTACTTTAGCGTAGCGAGCGAAGCGAAGATTCTATTTCACTACACTGGAGAAAAAAATCCGGAATGTTTTTCTTTTTTTTTCTTTGTATTTTTGTGTGTTTGTTAACACGATTCCGGCTAAACGGATACTCCAATTGCTATGACATTTTCTGGAGGCCTTTGAAATCTTTGAACTTAGAACTGCCTCGTTTTTGAGCGCAATCAAATAATTATTTCTCATTAAAATCGCAATTTTACCAATTTTTCGATTTTTTTAAACATTCTTAGTCTTATAACACCTACATGCTTTATCCGATTGTAATGTTTTTTTCACAGAACCTTAATTTTATGAATTAATATATTCGTGTGGAATTTGAGTGCAATCGAAAAAGTATTTCTCATGAACACATGGCAGCTCATTGCACCAATTACGCTCATCCAACAACGCGCCTGAAAAAGCGTTTGCGAAGCTTACTAGTATTGATATAAGTCCAAAACGTGAAAAATAGGAAATCCAAAACATGGATTTTAATTCTGGAATACCCTACCAAACCGATTATGTTACGATAAAACCAAATGACCATGGGCGTTTAAATTGATTTCAATATTGATTACCAGTATGGAAATTTGCGTTAAAAAATGTGTAAACTTGGAATGAATTCCCGAAGTTGATCAAAACGGAGTAAATTACAATGATCTCGTGCACTAATTTTGTATTCTTAATCAATGAAATAATTAATTAATACGCGAACTGGATATGATTGATTTATTTTTTACTAACGTTAGTGTGAAATTTCAAGAAGTTATTTCAAAAATCTATAGATAATGGAAAACTTCCAGAGCAGTGGAAACAAGCTATTGTTATTCCTATTTTATAAAGGTGAGGGAAAGGGCCGAATATATCATTATAGACCTGTCAGTCTTAGGTCTTCAGTATGTAAAATCATGGAGAGGATTGAATTAAAATTATAAATATTATTGAAGATGAAGGAGGAATATCATGTACACAACATGGGTTTCGTAAGGGTTATTCTTGCGAAACTCAGATAACAGGGTTCACTCAGGACATAGCTGATACACTTGATAATAATGGTAGGGTTGATGCAATATTTATTGATTTTCAAAAAGCATATGACAAAGTAACACATGAGATTTTAATGGAGAAATTCGCCAACAAAATAAAAAATAATAAAATTGTGAAATGGGTCGGGGACTTTTTGAGAAATAGAACTCAAAGAGTTAGAGAAGGGAATGCAATTTCTGAAGAGATTAAAGTTACTTCCGGAGTACCTCAAGGCAGTGTGTTAGGACCAAATTTGTTTATTATATTTATAGATGATATACAAATAGGAATAAAATCAAAGATAAGACTTTTTGCGGATGATGGCGTGTTATACAGGGAAATAAAGAAAGAAGAAGATGTTTGGATGACCGTAGCGAAAATAGCGAGCGAAGCGAAGATTCCATTTCACTACACTGGAGAAAAAAATCCGGAATGTTTTTTTTTTCTTTTTTTTATATTTTTGTGTGTTTGCCCGCACGATGCCAGCTAAACCAATACTCCTATTGCGATGGAATTTTATGGAGGCCTTCGAAGTCTCTGAACAGACTTAGAACTGCCACGTTATTGAGCGCAATCGAAAAATTATTTCTCAATAAAATCGCAATTTTACGATTTTTTTTTTTTTTTTTTAAAACAATTCTTTGACTTTTAACACCTACATGCTTTATCCGATAGTTATGATTTTTTCACAGAACTTTAATTTTATGAATTAATATATTCGTGTGAAATTTGAGCGCAATCGAATAATTATTTCTTATGAAAATCGCAATTTTACGATTTTTTTCTTTTTTTACATTTCGATTAACTAAAAAAAATTTAAAATTTAAGTTTATTTTTTATCGGATGAGCGTATCGAGCGAAGAATTCAATTTCACTGACCCCCCCCAAAAATTTAGTTCGTTTTTTTTTGTATTTTTGACTGTTTGTTCGCTCTCTACCGGGCAAACGGCATATGCGATCTTGATGAAAATTTTACAGGACCTTCGAAATCTCTGAACTTAGACTTGCTACGTTTTTGAGTACAATCGAAGAAATATTGCTCATGAATATCGTACTTTTACGATTTTTTAAAAATTTTTGTGCGATATTTTCGTGCCATTTGGGCCAATTCTGACCAAACAGGTGTGGCTACAACGTTCATTTTATACATGGGCATTAAGGTTATGGTGATGTAGTACATTTTGAAAGAAAAAGTTGAAAAAGTTACCCAGAATCTATAGAAATAAAGCTTTTTATATAAGTTTTTTGATTTTTTGTGCGATAATTTCGTGCCATTTGGGCCAATTCTGACCAAACGGGTGGGACATTAAGGTTATGGTGATGTAGTACCTTTTGAAAGAAAAAGTTGAAAAAGTTAGGCAGAATCCATAGAAATAAAGCTTTTAATAGTTTTTTACAGTAAATAATACCAAATTGACAAGAAACAATAGAAACTTGAAACAATCACCTACAATGCGTAGGCAACAAAACAGAGCACTTACAAAAGTAAAGATATCCCACGCAAACTAAAAACTATAAAAAGCTCATCCATCAACGCGGCGGAACTTGAGCGTTTTCCTAGTATAATCAACTTCACCAATGCCTACAGTCGCTCGTACGATCACGTACAATTATTCATATTTACACTTTATACACTCACACAATCATTCACTCAAACATACAAACAATACCACTCACATACATTCGTGTTTATATAATTTTTAAAGTCATTTTTATGACACTAATTTTACATTGTCTTGTTGCGTTATATTTGTATTGCTATGATTTGGTAAACTGTACTTGTGGGACATATGCCCTGTTGTAATGTGGCCACAAATAAATAAACAAGTAAATAAACTACTGTTTCTGCAATTCTGCTCAGTACGAGCCAAGAAGCAGTTTCGAGGGGGGGGAGGAACGATCCCTTAACCCCCCCTCCCCTTATTTTCTCCAATGCCCTATGCAGCGAGCAGTAGCTTTCCCCTATCGCCGCCTCGGCAGCAGCGTACAGCGTGTGCGCCTACAAGTAGTCTTCATCCTCTCCGCTAGAATACTCTGCCGGTCATTTGCCTTACATTGCACCCGCCTCGCCGTGCACCTCTCAATTCATTACAGGCTTGAGAGTGTCTTCTAAAGTCACCCCGGCCCGACTTAGCGGATAACGCGATGTCTATTAACCTAACCTATTTGTTCTAAAACTATGGGTAGGGCTGCCGGGGTCATGGGTTGTCTGATGCGCCGTCGTTCCTAGGATCGGCGGTGCTCGACACCCTACCCACTTCGGTGGGAAGTCCTCTTTAGGACCTGACAAAAATAATATAATAACAATCTTGAAACAATTCATGATGATTTGATTGATAACAATCGTTATCATCATTCGTCATCATGGTGGATGATAGTCGTAGTCATAGATACTACTATAACCTGGTCGTAGTTTTTGATGAATGATGACTAGATCATTCTTCTCCTCGAAATAAGAAGTTCGTGTCTCGCGGTGACATAATATTACATTGTTTTTCATTGATATAGCCAAGAGGCGACATATTTTGGTATTTTTAAATTTCATTGTATGGCTTTTATATTTTATACATAAGTTTATTTCACTTCAAATAAGACTTTCTCCAAAATAAGTTATTTGTTTAACTTTTTAAAAATCCTCAAAACTTATAGAAAATCCATTTCAGTTACAAAAATCCCCATTACCAGGAATAAATCCGTGCTCATAAAAAAAAAAACTGAATCCAACTAGTAACTAATAAAGTAACAAAAAAAAAACAGTGTTGCCTAGTCATGCACGAAATGAGTATTTTATTTGATCAAGATTTCGTGCGAGATATTATAAGATTTTGTGTAGTTTGCTTTATCATGCACACTTTGCAGTGTTATAACACAAACTTGATATCTCGACTCTACATTGTAAATTGTAACAACGCTAGAATACAAAAACATAACGAAAACGAGCAACAAATGGCAGCTCAATACACCAATTACGCTCATCCAACAACGCGGCGGGACTTGAGCGTTTTCCTAGTACCAATCTAAAATGCCCCTTTATAACATCGTGTCTTGAAACTGTGCCCAAATATACCCTCAAACACGCAAAAATATGCATTCCAAAATCACACCCCATCTTGGTAATCAGTATATTTTGACCGAACTTCTTGCCCAAATTACAAAACAAAATATAGAGAATATACAAAAAAGGCTGTAGAGTACGTCAATAATGGCCAATATTTTTTTTTGATCAAAATCCTCCAAAGTCACGGTGCATAAAGATCGTCCCCATGTTATTTCTTATGGGAGATTTATGCCGATGGGACCTAGCTCTAACAATATCATGTTTGACAATTTTTTGGTTAATAATTTTTCTGTTAATTGCTAAATTCATTACCTACTCATTAGCCTGAATGAAATATATTTTTTGATTCTAGCGGTTAAATACCCCTATAAGTAAACTGGTTTGATGATGCATATTGACACTGACTAGGCGATTAGTGAATGGTTATAAAGAATTAGGGCATCATTTCAATTAATTATAATTGGATGAGCGTAGCGAGCGAAGCGAAGATTCCATTTCACTACACTGGAGAAAAAAATCCGGAATGTTTTTTTTCTTTCTTTTTTTCTGTTTGTATTATATTCCACTAAACCGATACTCCAATAATGATGACAATTTATGGAGGCCTTCGAAATCTCTGAACTTAAAAACTGCCATGTTTTTGAGCGCAATCGAAAAACTATTTCTCATGAAAATCGAAATTTTACGATTTTTTTCTTAACACCTACATGCTTTATGCTATTGTAATGATTTTTTCACTGAACCTTAATTTTATGAATTAATATATTCGTGTAAAATTTTTGCGCAATCGAATAATTATTTCCTATGAAAATTTCAAGAAACGATTTTTTCCTTTTCTTAAATTACGATTAATTAAAAAATTAAAAATTTTAGTTAATTTTTTATTTAATTTAATTTAGAAAAATCTTCAAATTAGTAATGATTTTTTCACAGAACAACAGAAAATCCGCATAACACATGGCAGCTCAATGCACCAATTACGCTCATCCAACAACGCGGCTGGACTTAAGCGTTTTTCTAGTGTTATACTATCGTATTGGCTAGAAGATGTCAATGCGATAAGGATGTGTGCAATTTAAAATCTAGCTTCTAAACCTGCAATCTTCTTTATCTTCTTCTCCGATCGTATTCTTTCTCCGTCCGTATATTACTAACATCTCTTCAATACCTGTAAACTAAAAATATGTACTTTGTTTGATTTTTTCTGGAGTTTCTGGGCAAACAGTTATTATTGGATGAGCGTAGCGAGATGATGAGATGTCAACGTTTGTTATTTTTGACTTTTTTATTAAATGTTAATCAAAAAAATTGTTAAGTTAAGTTAAGATAAAAATGTTAAGGATGTTTGAAAGAGTAAGATATAAATAAATAAATAAATAAATAAATAAATAAATAAATAAATAAATAAATAAATAAATAAATAAATAAATAAATAAATAAATAAATAAAATAAATAAATAAATAAATAAATAAATAAATTGTATTTAGTCTATCCACTCAGTTATATAACTTAATATATAATTTATAATTATATTATATTTTTAATTTTTATGACGTGAAGTTCTGACTTTTGATATTGTAATTAATTGTTAATTTAAAAAAAAAATTGTTAAGTTAAGATAAAAATGTAAAGTAGCCTACTTGCCACCATGTATAATACATATTTGCAAGGTATAAATAAATAAATAAATAAATAAATAAATATATAAATAAATAAATAAATAAACGGTGTTACAAATCTTATACCCGGAAAAACCAGAAAGCTGAGCGCCTAAACTCGTCTCCGCGCCAGCCTCAGCGACTCCTCTTAAGTTATGTCACAGATCATTGAACACAGGGTTAATCATTGAAAATCTTTTAATCGTTTATAAATAATGTATGAAACATTATGATAATGAGCAATAAGATCAAGCTAATTGTTCGGTTTCCAATTTTTAAAAAAGTCGTTTATGATAATGATTACTTACAACATGAGTTCATCGACTCAATTTTACTGACGTAATCAGAATGCCAAATCACTAACATTCGTAAATCGTATGTATCTAGGCCGGCCTATGTTGCATAATAAATTTATATAATATATTTATATAATATAATAAATTTGTTTTTCTTATGTATTCTATATTAGTACTTAACGTAGTACATGTCATTGAAATTATAATATTAAATTAATTTTTTTTTTTTACGGAACTGTCTCTTTTCACCGTTTCGTTTTTAAATTGTCTTTTGTAATTGGGCGAATTTTTATTGTTTCTCCTTTAATTAAAAGCTTTTCACTGGTCGAATTGGAAAAATTGGAAACAAAAAATGGTCTTAGATTAATTTTTAACCAACAACCTATCACCTTAACTTGTTTCGCCGGATAGGGGGTTGGGGGGGGGGGGCGTTTGGTCGTAGTAACGTGGCATATTTTATGAAATGATGTATATTTTTTATTTTGTAGATTAATTAAAAATGTAAAATTTTGCTGTATAAGGCATATTTTGTACCTATATTAACATATGGGGCAGTAACATGGGCAGTGGGAACAAAAGAAGAGAGTCAGCTGGAAGCAGCAGAAATGAAGTTTTTAAGAAGTATAAAGGGAGTTACAAGATGGACAAGATAAGAAGTAATGAAATAAGGAAAGAACTGGGATTGGAGAGATTGAAGTTTAAGCTAGGAAGAGAACGTCTAAGATGGTTTGGACATATGAAAAGGATGGACAGGGAGAGGATTCCAAGAAGAGTAGAAAGACTAAGAGAAAAATGGGAAAGATTAATTCAAGAAGACGTTGGAAAACGGAATGAAGTGTGGGAGCATGTGGCAAAAGTAAAGCTGTGGGAGGACAGAAGAGAGTGGAGTAAATTGGTGGAGAGGAAGGAGTTAGATGATGTGGAAGAAACACCGAGTCTGGCAAGCTTAGTATCTACAGTTTCATGCCCTTGATAATGGTGGAAAACCACCACTCAACCCGACATAGTTGGAACTGAGTTATGATGATTATTATTATTAAATTTAAATTTGTTACCAAAATGATTTTCTTGTTGTAGCCTAATATTACTATCAAAAATATTAATTTTTAACTTTAGTTCATTATTGTGTCTGCATCTATGTACTGTTATTATTTTTATTAAGTATCCTTCTTTGTAAATCAGTTTTTATAACTGAATACGATAGACGTTAAGTAAATAAATAATACATTGGAATAACAGTGACATCTATGATTTGAAATTCCTCAATAAGTAATATGAACCTGCCAGAGAAATGAACTCATTACGTTCTAAAATTAATTATACGTTAATGGATAGAATTGTGCATTTTTGTTATCCTAATAGGCATATAGCGTTAAAAAATAAGGTTAATAAAACATTTCCTCATTGACATGGTATGTTGTTATTGGTGGCATTGGTTGTAAATAAGATTATTTTAAACACTGGTTCGATGTACCAGAATTCTTATTAAGTAAAACTTAAAATAAACTAGTGGATTAAATTAAACACTAAATAAGGGTTTAAGGGGTGCGGCCCCGGAAACGTTTTTGACTTTCGGGTAACTTGGAAACATATCAATGATATGCATTTTAGAGCAGAATGATTTTTTAATGAATGATATCTGAATAAATGAATGAAAGAATTGTGTAGGTTTCATTGGTCTTGTGAAAAGAGGTTCTGTTTCACAATGCAGGAAGGTCCAGGTTTCGATTCCCGATTAAGGCAGAAGTTTTTGGCTCTGTCCACGGGTGGAATCGTGCCCAGCATGTTTGATCGGTGTTTTATACTAAAATATGCCGGTCTCCAGTTGGCCACTGTTGGCTCGTCGGGTATAGGCGCCTACACGATTGGCTTGATTGCCTCTAAATGCTATGTTCCCTTCTGAATCATCTATGTTACTGAGTTGGTAGACTCTAAATACTTATTTATTTATTTATCTTTATTTATAGCTGTTAGATAATTATCTTAATTACAAAAGTGGGAAATTAAGTTGTAATTTCCTTTGGAAGGACAGCTACCACAAATTATTTTTGGGGTTGGCTGTCAGTATATTATTATTGTTCATTTTAATACCTTTCAGAAATTAACAAATCCATCTCTACCAGGGTGGGTTGCATTCTTCCCCCCCGCGCATAGCTACATTTGGCTACTGCAGCAATATTTTATCTTATAACTCATAACACAAAGTCCCGTTTTGGAAGAGGTAAAAATATCCTCAATCATACCCATAGGAGGTGCAAAAATGTTCTCACATTTTGTAAATTGTTATCACGAAAATGTCATAGTAATGTAAATTTGCGGAAAATAATGGGGATCGCATTACTTCCGACGGTACAAATACTATCTATGTACCAGAGAAAGTTTGTAGACAAGGTTGTGTTACAAATAGAAACAAAATTAGCCTTATCAACAATTATGAGCAGGAATATGTCCGGGGTAAGTAATAAATTTCACTATATTGACTATATTGGGCGACTGACAACTAAAAAATAAATGAAAATTAGTTTTGTCAATGTCAGATTATCATTATTGATAATCTATGTCCGTTGTTTTATTAAACTAATTAAACAAATAATTCATTTGGCTTATAGATTCACCTTAAGCTGGGCCAACATTGTCCTCTAAAGCGTCAAGCCTTCGCGCAAACAAACCCCCTTCTCTGACCTCAGACTATTCTGGGACACCCCAGATTACAAGTCGTGCCCTGATGGCAACCAATGATATTTAACATCTATATTGTAGGTAAGATCCCTAGTCATTGGTCCACTGGCGTGTCAATTAGAAGCCATCTTGAATAGGACAGTTTGTATGCGATTTGTAGCCCAAATATTTTTCAAAATGGCTGTCAGGTTGACAAGTGAGCATATTTGGATGAGCGAAGTGAAGACTCCATTTTCACTAACCCCCCCCAGAAAAAAAAAATAGCTCGGATGTTTTTTGTTTGTTAGTTTTTTTGTCTGTTTGTTCCGCCCGGTAGAGCGCCTACCGGGCAAACGGCATATGTGATCTTGATGAAAATTGGAAGGGACATTCGAAATCTCTGAACATAGACTTTCCACGTTTTTGGGTATAATCGAAGAATTTTTTTTTTTTGAATATCTTACTTTTACGATTTTTTTTTTATTTTTCGATATTTTCGTGATATTTGGGCCGATTCTGACCAAACGGTTGGGGTTACACTGTTCATATTTCACACGGACATTAACGTAATGGTAATGTAATGCCTTCTGAAAGAAAAAGTTGAAAATGTTAGCCACAATCCATGGAAATAAAGGTTTTAATATGCGTTTTTGAGGTGTATCCAATTGTCACTAAAGAAACTTGACAACAATCACCTACAATGCGTTCAATAAGCAAATCTTCGGGCCTCCAGATATTTTACATTCTATTAATTTTATTAACACAGCAATAATTAATATTACATTATAACAAAATATCCTAATTTAACAAAAAAAAAAAAATGGTTTATTTGGATTAAGGACGCGTCAACCGTTAGGTCATAATGCACCAATCTAGCCTAGGGGAGGGGGGGAGGAGGGGCCCATGCTGCTCAGAACCAGCCACGGGTAGTGGGAGGAAAGGGGGGAAATCTCACGTCGCGGTCGTCATTGTCTTTGACATTGTTCGTGGTGTCATTGTCGTCATCGTCGTCGGGTGGTCAAGGGAAGGGAGTCAGGTCCCCGATGACGATTGCCAGTGCCAGAGCTCGCCTCTAGTTTCGGGGAGAATTACTATAATCCCCTAGCTAATGTTTGCGAGGTGGACTTTTTCTCTTGGATCGCCTTGTACGATTAGCAGAGGCAGAGCCATGCTCTGGGCCAATTCTACCCTGGGCGTCCCACGTATACAAAAACATACAAAAAAGCTCATCCATTAACGCGAGTAGAAAAAGCGTTCGCGAAGCGGTTTAGTAGACATTAACACCAAATGATTACTTAATTCCCGTGTGCAATAACTTCTTATTGTTTTTGTTTGTGCATACCCATGCTGCACATGCTAAAACCATATGAAAACAACCCAGAAATATACTTCGTCGCATTTAAAACATAATGTCAAGCACAATAAATTGTAACACCAAATCGCCATCTTAAATAGTTCAATTTGGTCCGCTCGCGCCTGTGCGGACGTATTGGAGACTGGGGATCTAGCTTCTATAGATGTAAAATATCATTGATTGCAACTGATGCCGACAAATAGGCATTTCCTCTCATGAGCCCATTGAATACACATATTCTGTAACTTCATCCGGGGAAATTTCTTGACCGAATTCTGCACATACAACTATATGCTAGAAGCGGGCTTGGGCTTAAAAACGTTTATTTTTTTTGGTTTATGTTTGTCAATCATTATTATAGACTTGAATGGGTGTAGGTCTAATTATGACGTGTTGAATCGCTGGTAAACATAAAATTTAATTGCGGTTGTTATAATTTTCATAAACCTTAATTAAATTTTAAAGTTGTGTCACAGATCACTGAGAACAAGGTATATCATTATTAGCCAATTTGTTATTAGTACTGTAACACTCATTAAAACAAAAAAACAAGTAAAAAATATGGCAATGCGCAATGTCGTAAAAATAATTGGTTTGTTATCGACCTGAAAATAAAAGTACACTGAGGCAAGCATAAGTTCAACGAGTCAATTTTATTAACGTCATCACAAAACTACACCACTTAATATTTCGGAATAATTTACAATAATATTGTACATTACCTTGGTATTTTAGAAGAGATTATGATGCTGGTATTATAAAAAAAACTAAAACTAAAAAAAGTACCTTCACCCCGCTATCAAGGGTTCAATCCCCGGTGGAGGCACTTTTTTAATTTATGTTTATAAAACCAAATAATAACTTTAAAAAAGTTATTTCGATAATTTGTGATGTAAACAAATTATTTTATAGTAATATTACATAAAATATGTTCTTACCCCTTTTTCGTAAATTCTTAGCCCAACATCTATTAAACAGGACCCATTATTGGATGAGCGAAGCGAATACTTCAATTTCACTGACCCCTAAAAAAATTAGCTCGGGTGTTTTTTGTGTCTGTTTTTTGTCAGTTTGTTCGCTCTCTACCGGGCAAAACGGCATATTTTTTTGGCACTTTTTTGGATCGGTTTTCTCTTTTAATGGCCCTTTAACTTTCCCTAATTAGTATAAAGCCATTTTGTTGAGGTTCAAAAAGTGTATTGGAGTCTCTTCAGATTTGAAGTTTACTCATCTACTTACGAAATTATAAACAAAAAAAATGTGTGTTTTTTGAAGACTTTAAACAATTTTTTTAGAGTGCCGCGGTCGTTTAACCAGTTCTTACTCGAACACTGAAGTTAAGCTACATCGGGCGTGGTCAGGGGTTGAGTGGGTGAACGCTACGCCCTGAAACACACTTATACCGCTAGCTAGAGCAGACTAGGGTTCGAAAACTTTGTGTGACGGCTTTGTTCTCCTTGACGTCGTCTGCTCGGCAGTCCGGGTTAGTGGAGGAACCTATATGACTGTCAAGGTTACACCGTCCTTTCGGATGGGACGTAAAGCCGTTGGTCCCCTTGGTACTTTTCGAAAGGAGTAGGCTACATGCCGGTACCGGGTTTCCCCTCCTCCATTCTCTATTAAATTTGCACTAGTGGATTACATTATCCGTTGCAAATAGACTTAACAAAAAAAATTGGGAAGAAAATAAAATCCAACATTTTGTACCGGAAATTAAATAGACATCAAAATCAAAATTATAAATTATTTTAAATTGTTTCTTTACTTAACACGATTTTTCTCTATGATTCCGGGACTAAAATGTTCTTATTTTACCTCTTTTTGCATCCATGTATTTTGAAAATGCTTTACAAACGGTTCTAATTATCATACAACCACGAAACAAACAGCACATAAGTTTGCAAAACAAGGGGTCTATAAAGAAAATCAAAGTAAATCAAAAATCTTACGAAACCCTTCATGTTCACTGGGTTTCAATGGTTTAAGCAGACCCCAAAGAGATCTAAATTTAAATGTATTCACCCATACACATTTCGATAATTTGCACAATGGCAATTACATGCAGATGTTAATCAGTCATCAAGTATTTAGTTATGCACGCCTGCCCTCTCTACAGTCAATATATAAGAGGAGAGTGCTGGATCTAAAGTCACAAGAGTATTGTCAGGAAGTCGAACAGAACATGTCTTTGATAAGAGCGCTCTTCGTTCTCAGCTCTCTGATTCTCGTCTCTGGATGGGTGTCAGATGAGTTCGGCTTCGGGCCGTGTCCTACTGTCAGGCCTGCACCACTAGTCGTCAGTTTCGGAGTAAGTCACACATTCCTTTTGCAAAATTTAGAAGTTTGTTGTTTATATTTAAGCATCAAATATTAGTTTTCTCAGTACATATTAAGTATATATTATATTACATTTGATTTTTAGTAGTGCCTCCACCGGGGAAACGGAAACGGAAACGGAAATGTAAACCATTTCAAGATACAATTTTCTAATTGGCCATTTTAGATTGGTGTGATGCATTAGTATCCATGTGAAACGAAAATTAAACACCTTGAAGCCGATTTAAGAAATTCACCCAAAGGTTCTTTCTAAAATTTCAGGATCAAAGAGCATATAAAATTCGTGTAAAATCACAGGTACAAGATGAAAAAATTTAAAGTGACATTTTAGTGAAGTATTATCAAAGATTAGCCACATGACTAATCATTGGTATTGTGCTCTGGATTATGCGTTAAAAAATAATATTTTTTTTTTTGGGGGGGGGGGGGTTGCTTGTTTTTACTGTATTTTAAGCTTTCTTTAGTTTGTTTATTTCTGCCTGATTGATTTCAATTTAGTTCAATTAATTTTCAATCATTTCTTTAACAATTTTAATTTACACCTAAAACAATTAACAACTTTTTGTGCATTATTGTTGTCATATTGTTACTATGTAAAAATAATTTATTATTTTGCGTCTAATGTAATCATAGTTTATTTATCGTCCTCCTTTTAAATCAGTTTTCAGGATCGTCATTAACAGTCTAAGAAATAAATATGTATGCCTTATTATACCCTGTCTGGACTCGGTAAAGAGTTTGGAAAAAAGAGAATTCAAGAGAAAAAGTCCATCTCATCACAAACATCAGCTAGACTCAGAATCAGACTAGATTGAACGACCTTCAAAATGATCACGTTATCAACTCAGCCCAACCAATATAGACAAGATAAAATGCTTTCATGCAATGGCCGCCTGATTTTGGAGCACTGGAAGAACTTTGACAGCTGAATTATTAGGTCATACTATTGACGTTGTTGTGCAAATTAAAGTCGGATTATAGAAACCTGCACATTAAGTATAGGCCAACTTTATAACGATCAAGTAATGTCGAAAGGGAAGTTGCATAGATTTTTAGGATGAAGGGCCTACCTGAAGCACGAACTCTTAGGCCTAGGCATATCTAGTGACAGCTGAATGAAAAACTATTTGTAGATGACAAACTGCCCAGTTGTTTTTTTGCAAGAATGGTATTGAAGTGAGCTGTCATTGGTCCTTTATATTTTAACAATGTTGCCAACTGTTAAATCGATTGTTGATGTTTTAAGTGTATTTATTTATTTGTTTTAATTGGATGAGCGTAGCGAGCGAAGCAAAGATTCCATTCTTCTACACTGAAGAAAAAATCCGGATTGTTTTTTTTTCTTTTTTTCCTGTATTTTTGTGTGTTTGTTAACACGATTCCGGCTAAACCGATATTCCAATTGCGATGAAATTTTCAGGAGGCCTTCGAAATCTCTAAACTTAGAACTGCCACGTTTATTTTATTTTTACGTTTGTGCACAATCTAAAAATTATTTCTCATTACAATTACAATTTTTTTCGATTTAAAAAAATCTTAAAACATTTCTTCGACTTATATCCTTTATTCGATTGTAATTATTATTTCACAGAACCTTATTTTTAATCACGTGAAATTTGAGCGCATTCGAAAATTTATTTCTCATTAAAATCGCAATTTTACGATGTTTTACGATTTTTTAAAATTGTCTTCATCTTATAACACCTACATGCTTTATTCGATTGGAATGATTTTTTTACAGAACCTTAATTTTATGAATTTATATATTCGTGTGAAATTTGAGCGTAATCTAAAAATTATTTCTCATGAAAATCGCAATTTTACGCTTTTTTCAGTTAAAAAAAAATTTCTTCAGCTTTTAACACCTACATGCTTAATCCGATTGTAATGATTTTTTCACAACAATATTACCAAGCGTGTTCGCAGGCCATTAGCAATGGGAAAATGAAATCAATTTAAATTCCATCTGTATAACACATGGCAGCTCAATGCACCAATTACGTTCATCCATCAACGCGGCGTAAATAAATGTGTATAGCCTAGTAAATAACTTTGAAAATATTAATTTTGGTCTTTGAGATTATTAAGCATAATTTATTTGTACGGTAGTTTTTTGGATGAGCGTAGCGATCGAAGCGAAGATTCCATTTCACTACACTGAAGAAAAAAATCCGGAATGTTTTTTTCTTTTCTTTTTCTTTTTTTTGTATTTTTGTCTGTTTGTTAACACGATTCCGGCTAAACCGATACTCCAATTGCGATGAAATTTTCAGGAGGCCTTCGAAATCTCTAAACTTAGAACTGCCACGTTTATTTTATTTTTACGTTTGTGCACAATTTCTCATTACCATTACATTTTTTTTCGATTTAATAAAATCTTAAAACATTTCTTCGACTTATATCCTTTATTCGATTGTAATTATTATTTCACAGAACCTTAATTTTATGAATTTATATAATCACGTGAAATTTGAGCGCATTCGAAAATTTATTTCTCATTAAAATCGCAATTTTACGATGTTTTACGATTTTTTTAAATTGTCTTCATCTTATAACACCTACATGCTTTATTCGATTGGAATGTTTTTTTTACAGAACCTTAATTTTATGAATTTATATAAATTCGTGCGAAATTTGAGCGTAATCTAAAAATTATTTCTCATGAAAATCGCAATTTTACGCTTTTTTCAGTTTTAAAAAAAATTCTTCAGCTTTTAACACCTACATGCTTTATCCGATTGTAATGATTTTTTCACAACAATATTACCAAGCATGTTCGCAGGCCATTAGCAATGGGATAATGAAATCAATTTAAATACCATCTGTATAACACATAGCAGCTCAATGCACCAATTACGTTCATCCATCAACGCGGCGTAAATAAATGTGTATAGCCTGGTAAATAACTTTGAAAATATTAATTTTTGTCTTGGAGATTATTTAGCATAATTTATTTGTACGGTAGTTTATTGGATGAGCGTAGCGATCGAAGCGAAGATTCCATTTCACTACACTGAAGAAAAAAATCCGGAATGTTTTTTTCTTTTCTTTTTCTTTTTTTTGTATTTTTGTCTGTTTGTTTACACGATTCCGGCTAAACCGATACTCCAATTGCGATGAAATTTTCAGGAGGCCTTCGAAATCTCTAAACTTAGAACTGCCACGTTTATTTTATTTTTACGTTTGTGCACAATCTAAAAATTATTTCTCATTACAATTACAATTTTTTTCGATTTAAAAAAATCTTAAAACATTTCTACGACTTATATCCTTTATTCGATTGTAATTATTATTTCACATAACCTTAATTTTGTGAATTTATATAATCACGTGAAATTTGAGCGTAATCTAAAAATTATTTCTCATGAAAATCGCAATTTTACGCTTTTTTCAGTTTAAAAAAAAATTCTTCAGCTTTTAACACCTACATGCTTTATCCGATTGTAATGATTTTTTCACAAAAATATTACCAAGCGTGTTCGCAGGCCATTAGCAATGGGATAATGAAATCAATTTAAATACCATCTGTATAACACATAGCAGCTCAATGCACCAATTACGTTCATCCATCAACGCGGCGTAAATAAATGTGTATAGCCTAGTAAATAACTTTGAAAATATTAATTTTTGTCTTGGAGATTATTTAGCATAATTTATTTGTACGGTAGTTTATTGGATGAGCGTAGCGATCGAAGCGAAGATTCCATTTCACTACACTAAGAAAAAAATCCGGATTTTTTTTTTTCTTTTCTTTTTCTTTTTTTTGTAATTTTGTCTATTTGTTAACACGATTCTGGCTAAACCGACACTCCAATTGCGATAAAATTTTCTGGAGGCCTTCGAAATCTCTGAACTTAGAACTGCCACGTTTTTGAGTGCAATCGAAAAATTATTTCTTATTAAAATCGCAATTTTACGATAGTTTTCGATTTTTAAAAAAATTCTTCGACTAACACCTACATGTTTATTCGATTGTAATGATTTTTGCACAGAACTTTAATTTTATGAATTCATATATTTGTGTGCAATTTGAGCGCAATCAAAAAATTATTTCTTATGAAAATCGCAATTTTACGTTTTTTTAATTTTTAAAACATACTTTGACATAAAACACCTACATGCTTTATCTGATTGTAATGATTTTTACACAGAACCTTAAGTTTATGAATAATGATATTGGTGTAAAATTTGAGCGCGATCGAAAAATAATTTCTCATGAAAATCGCAATTTTACGCATTTTTCGTTTAAAAAAATATTTCTTTACCTATAACACCTACATGCTTTATCCAAATGTAATGATATTTTTACAACTTAATTTTATGAATTTATATATTTGTTTTAAAATTTGAGCGCGATCGATAAATAATTTTATATGAAAATCGCAATTTTACGCTTTTTTTCGTTTAAAGAAACATACGCTCATCCAACAACGCGCCTGAAAAAGCGTTTGCGAAGCTTCCTATTTAGATAGTAAGAAGGCTTTCAATTAACCCATCATTTTTTTGTTTGTGGTCCACATGCGAAATGGCCACCGAGAAATGTGTAAAGGTCATTCAAAGTTGTGTGATTACTACTCAAGTAAGTAGGGTAACTAGGTAACTAGGGGTGAGCTCATGGCAGTCGTCATCGGGAACCTCTCCCCTTTCCCTTGACGATCTCGCTGACGACAACGACGACGACGACGACGACGACCATGACAACATGAATGATGATAAAGACCCCATTTTTATTACTCGCTTCGAACGCTGGTTGAAACGACGTTCGTAACCGACTTGCGTTTTCACTGACCGTCGTCAGCAATCACAACACAATGGAAACATAACCACTAATGTATTTATTGTATTAAGGGAATGGGGGTAATGCAATTATTGATAGGTCTGGGCTCTACTTATAGTAAATAAATACATTGTCTTGAACCAACAGCGAAATATTGCGTATATATTTGAAGTTATTAAGCGAGCGAAGCGAGCGTTTCCATTTGACTCTGCCGGAAAAATTAGTCACTGGTTTTGTTTTTATTTTTGTTTTGTTTTGTTTTTTTTGTTTTTTTTGTTTTGTTTTTTTGTTTGTTTGTTTGTTTGTATGTCTCGCCATAACGTTCGAACGGAGGCTCGGATCGAGTTGAAATTTTGACCATGCGCAAGCTTCGTTTTCGATTGAATGCCATTAGTTTTGTGGCAAAATCGTTCAAAAAGTTAAAAAGTTACATTAAAGTTTATCGAAAGTTTTTTTTTCAAACTAAACGGCGACAAAATCTGAGATAGCCAAATCATTTAGAATGTCCGTCCGGTCACGAATATGTTAATTTTATTTTTTTCCGAAAAGTGGATGGAAATAACATCAGGACAAAGTACCGTTACCATGGCAACGGAAAGTCGCGGAGCTTTTTTGGCTCATGATAGCGGTCGAACGGAGGTTCGGATCGAGTTGAAATTTGGACCATCCGCAAGCTTCGATCTGCATTGAATGCCATTAGTTTTGTGGCAAAATCGTTCAAAAAGTTAAAAAGTTACATTAAAGTTAATCGATTTTTTTTTTAGCTAAACGGCGACAAAATCTGAGGTGGCCAAATCATTAAGAATGTCTGTCCGGTCACGAATATGTTAATTTTATTTTGAACCGATAGTAGTGTAGATGGAAATTACATTTTAACTAAAGTTACGTTACCATAGCAACGAAAATTCACACGAGAATTCTGGTCACTATGCACGGCCACCTAGAAGAAATCAAAATACTATCGAGGAAGCAGTGAATTATTTGTGATAACCAAAGAGTTTAAAATAGTTTTCCCAGAGAAATGATGTCAAGGTCCTCTAGATGGCGGTGGATTTTATCCACAAAGTATAGGTTTACCCACGGGTTTACCCAAATACCTTGCCAATTATAAATAATATTGGAAACATGGCCCTGTGGACTGCGAACGTCGCAAATTTTAAAATATTAAAAAATGTGCAATGTGGGTCTAGCTATAGCACGTGCTCGCTTATCAACGCGTCCAACTGAGCGTTTCCTAGTATGTAGTTTGTTTACGTCGCCTGCAATCAGCAGGTAGTAGTGTGGCCGGCCATCTTCATAGCTTACGCGAGTAACTCCGAGTTCCGACGTGGGTTGAAATTTCCAACTAGGGTCGAAACTCCGTGCGTTCACACTACAAAAGTTACCCACGTTATCGGCCAACCAGCGTTAGAAAGCGAGTAATAAAAGACAATGACGACCGCGATGTGAGTTCACCCCTTTTCCTCCCCTTACCCATGGTTGTTTCTGACCAGCATGAGAGTTTTCTCCTCTCATTCACTAGACTAGAGTGGCGTATTATCAATGGCATTCAAATAATATGCTAGGTTCTCAGTATGGCCGTGGGGAGTGTGCCAATTAGAAGCCATCATGAAGGGGGAAAACAGACGTCTAAATGTATGTAAATTTGTGCATATTTACATACAAACAGCGGTGCTCGGCCATTCTTTCAACAACAAACACAACTGCACAGCCACTTAAATCGTCAGATTAGACAACTGGATGAAGTATCTATGTGGCAGTGAAATGATTTCCCCCTTCATGATGGCTTCTAATCGGCGCGCTTGCGCTCGGGGTAAAGGATTGAGACTGAGCGTCTAGTGGTTTGCTATGCAAAGCTTCTTTTTGTCATTGAGCATTATTACTTAACGGTTGACGCTAACAAATACCTTATTATATGCATTTTAATCTTTTTACAGATGCACGGCTTCTGGTATGAGCAACGCAAATATTATAAACTTTTGTCTCCACATGACAATTGTGCAGTATACACTATCGACGCCCGTCTCAGCAATGGCAATTTGAGAATTGCATACAAAGTTTTTAATAGTTTGTAAGTAGCGAATATTTATTCAATTATCGTAAAAAAAGGAAAAATTCAAGAATATGAGAGATCCAGAAGACGTCAACAGTCTATATAACTGTCATGGCCGACTAGTGGTCAAAAATGACCTTGGCGCCATCATAATAATCGCGAATTTCTTTTCTTTTCTTGTCACCTTCTTTTTTTCCACCTCTTTTTATATTTGATTCATTAAACATCCTTTTTATTTGTTATCAAAATGGTTGTGTTTTAATGAATAGTTGTTGTAATGTTACTATTTCAATATTTACTGAAATTTAGTTCATTGTTGTGCCAGTATGTGATTAGATTTATTTATTTGTCCTTGCAAATCAGTTTTTTTAACTAAATAGGATAGACGTTAAAAAAAAATTGAAGATTTCTCAAAGCTGCACAGTATTCGGCAGTACATACCAATCGAATATAAATTCTAATATTTTTTATTGACGTTTTAGTAAGGAAATATCAAAATAAAGCTCAATTGCCCGTATAAAAAGAAAGCTGTAACCTTAGATAATTAGGAAATGGCTGATCTAGAGATTCGCGCCAGGCAAAACATTAATTAATTTTGTTACCTATACAGATGGTAACTATGTATACTATAGTTAGGTTTAGGTCTATTTGTATGAGATTCGTTTCAAGATGGCCGTAGAATGGTATATATCCTGTAGTTAATTTTGATTTCAGTCAAATTGAATGTTGCAAACATTATTTCATTGCTAGAACATGGTGTTAACAAGATTAAATCGGGTTCAAGAAGCCGAAGGGTTTTATCAACTGGTGCGAAAGCTGCTTTGGAACGAGCTGTTTCCACAGATATGCTTTATTATTTTCTATTAAGCATTCATACCTAGACTATACTTACTTACGGTGCAGTGATCTTGACACTTGACAGTTGGAGCAAAGGAAAAGAGTCAGTTGGAAGCAGCAGAGATGAAGTTTTTAAGGAGTATTAAGTGAGTTAGATAAGTTAGTTAGTTTAGGGGGATTAGAAACGACATTATTAGAATGAAATTAGATCTGGAGAAATTGAGGTAATTAGGAAGAGAACGTTTAAGATGGTTTGGGCATATGAAGAGGATGGAAATGGATAGGATCTTAAGACGAGATTTCGAAGCAGGGCAGAAAGGTAAAAGAAAAGTAGGAAGACCGAGAGAAAGATGGGGAAGATTGATCGAAGGAGACGTTGAAGAGCGAGGTGAATCGTGGAACCAGGTCATGGAATTGAAGCTGTGGGAGGACAGGAAAGAGTGGGGAAAATTGGTGGAGAAGCAGATGAAGATCGCAATGAAGAAGATGATGATGATGATGAAGAAACGCTGAGCCCGGCAATCTCGCCAAAAAATTGTTTCTTGCCTAGATATCGGTGTGTGTAACGGCGTACATGTTAACGAAGTAGGCCTACTTTTATATTGATATCAACATGGTAACAAACAAATAGCTAAAAAGATCCGTTGCTAGATATAAGTCCAAAACATGAAAAAATGGAAAATCCAAAACATGGATTTCAATTCTGTAAATTCCCATCAAACCGTTTATCTTAAAATAAAACCAAATTAAACTGCGCGTTTACATTGATATGAACGTTAATATTCATTATGAAAGTGTGCGTTAAAAAATCTGTAAACTTGGAATAAATTCCAGAAATTCACAAAAATTGAGTAATTTACAGAGATTTACGATACGCGAAGTCTCCCATAGATTGATTCTTTATTAACGTTCGTGTGAAATGTGATACCGACGCTCATAACCGTTTACCCGAAAAAAAGCTGAGCGTCTAAACTCGTCTCCGCGCCAGCCTCAGCGACTCCTCTGGCTCACTCATACTGTTAATTTTTGTTTGTAAGCTTTTGCAAAGTGTAAAAGCATCTAACGATCTTTATAAAATGTTGATGTCTTCTCTTTCAGGAACCAGGAAACAAGAACAAGTGGAACGGCTTACCCAGAAGATGCTTATGATCAAAAATGGTTCACCCCCCGGTTCTTGGCTCATTGGCCTTATGAACGTAAGCATGACGTTGTTTATTTATATTCATGCATATGTAGTTTCACATGTATGCGATATACCTATTTGTGATAGACGATCACTTGTAATGAAGAGATCAGACGTGTAGTAGTATTAATTTTGGGCTTTGTACTGAAACTTTCTCCCACTCAGCACCACCCCTTTCCAGACCTAGTTACAAGTTTCAAAATTAAATCATTTAAGGCAGTTAGGTAATTAAAATTTATAATTGTTTTCTAAGATTTCAAGTAGTTTAAAAAAATCATGGTTTTTAAGAAATTTTGGAAAATTTTGGATTTTGATTGAAAGCATCATTTTAAGTCATAATTCAAATTTGAAACTTATTCCTAAAAGTAGATTTTTGTTGTTGAAATTTTTGCATATGTATTGCATTTTTTGTAACCAAAAAATAGCAATACTAGAGATTTATTACATTTTCGGGGAAAAACCTTTTCCAATTATTTTTAGCCTTTTTTTTACAGATGTGAATTTAAATTTTTCTCTTAAAAGTTCTCTTTTGGTCCCATTGGCATGGGGCATTTTTTTAATAATAAAAAAATAAATATTAAATTAAATAAAGTATTATCTACATAGATTAAAATTTTAAAGTTAATGATTCCATTTGGAGTCATGGGGCTGGAAAAGGGGGGGGGGGGGTATTAACTGGGGTCGCCGCCAACTGGTCACAATTTTTTAATTTGGGTCGCAGTTGGCTACAATTGCCTCGACAGAGAATTTTCTAAGCTGCCAACTACAATTCCTGGTTGGATTTTTATGGTAGTGAACTGAGCATGCGCACCTTCGTTCTGCTCGCAGCCAGTTGGCGGCGACCCCAGTTTAATACCCACCGCCGTCTGGAAGTATGTAAAGGTTCAAATAGACTGCTTATCATGGCTCCGATTTACCTATGGTAAATCATTGACTAGCAAAACGTAGTAGAGAACGTCTCTAGGCGGAAGTAGATTTATTTATAAGGTTTAGGATTGGGCCTTATGGACTTATAATCAAAATTATTAATAATAATAATTATATTTTAATTTAGTAAGAACGTTGAACATTGAATTGTCTGGTTGTCGCCCACTGGTGGAACTTGAAACTTGAGTTAGATGTCCTGTATTATTGTTGTGATCAGTTTTTGACGTGAACAATTACAAATAATCATAATAGATAATATTAGTCAAGATCTTTTTGTACTAAATGTATTTATTTATTTATTCATTGACAAGACAAGGATAAGATAATTGATTACATTCATATTTCATATTTTAGCTTATTTAAGACAACCACATAAGTCGGGAAACGTCGGGAAAATGAAGATTCGCGTTCGGTGGTTTCTTCCGCGAAAGTTTTATTACTCCCTGATTTACTGTTCCTGATATTTGGTTAACCTCATATTCGTTTGAGTGGGATCGTCTAATAAATCAGTTTTTCTTTTCGTTTTTCTTTTCTTTTTTAATTTTTCCCCGTTTTAAATTATTTCTTTTCATTTCTTTTCTTTTTTCTTTTTTTGCCATCACTTTTTTCTATTTGATTCGTTAATTAATTGCATTTAATATCCTTTTCGAATTTGTTACCAAAATTGTTGCGTTGCTGTTGTAATATTACTATTTCAAATATTTACTTATTGTTTTGTCTGCATCTATGAAATTAGATTTATTTAGTTGTCCTCCTTTGTAAATCAGTTTTTTAACTGAATAGGATAGACTTGAAATAAATTTAAAAAATGTTTACTTTCCATGCATTATGAAAACATACTAAGAAGGTGAAGGAAGTTTCACAAATTTAACTCCAGATTTGTACCCTAGATGGTGTTAGTAAAGGGAGCAGGAACTTTTTTTTATCGACTGATAGTCATGATCGAATTTTGTCGAGCCGTGACAAGCAGTCTATTTGTTCCTTTACATACATCCAGACGGCGGTGGCAACACCCCTTTGAGTTCCAGACCAGTTTAGATGATCCACATGCCGTGCTCAATAAACTTCCGAACTTCCGGTTGTATTTGGTCTTATTTCAAAGGAAATTCCATCAGGAATAATAAAGGAAAGTAACTAAATTTTTGTATCTATGAAGGAGGAGTCAATATTTCAAGACAGCCGTAAAAGTGTTGGAGTCTAGTCTGATTTTCGCCGAATTTGGCTAGGTTATTTGTGATTTATTTTTTACACAATGCAATTTGTTTCATCCTAAACCTAAACTACCTAAGCTACCTAAAATTAAATCACTTTATTTACACCAAACATGTTTCTTTTGCAGGAAATAGATACGAGCATTGGTATATCTTGAGTACTGACTACTCAAACCACATTATTTTATGGACCTGTAGGGAAACCTTCAACTTATTTAGCTTCCGTGAGTATTATATAATATGTATCTGCGTTAAGTAATGACATTCTAAATCGAGTTTAGATGGTCAGTGTTCAAAGGCAGCAGAATCGTTGCAGTACTGTTCCAATCTATTCAGATGTACAATGCACCAACACTCCAGATGTAACTAAGTTAACCGTCCCGGTAGCTTAAGGAGCAAAGCACTCGACAGGCAATCGGGAGACCGGGGTTCGATACCCCGCTGGGGTGAATTTTGTTAATTCTGGATTGATATACATAAAATCTATTACACCTACGGGAGTTTTTCCCGATGTATGTAATGTGTGATTAAATGTACCTTTCAGTCAATAATGTAAAGTAAATATATATATATATGATGTTTCAAATTAAAAATTTCTGTCAAAAGTACTAATAATATATATAAAAAAGTCACTACACCGGGGATCGAACCCGGGACCATAGCTGTCCGGGCTATGCTCTTTTCATTATCCCCGGTGTAGTCACTTTTTAAATTTCTGTCTAAAGTGCTAACATAACAGCGTAATAGTCGCCTACTATAAAGCCAAGGTAAAACATATATATATATATATATATATATGAATGATGTTTTACCTTGGCTTTATAGTAGGCGACTATGACGCTGTTATGTTAGTACTTTAGACAGAAATTAAAAAAGTGACTACACCGGGGATCGAACCCGGGACCTTTGCTGTCCGGGCTATGCTCTTACCAACTGAGCTATGCGGCCACCAATTTAAAACCATCTAATTTTTGGTCTGTTTTATACATTGTTACTAACGTGTGTAGAGCAGATTGCACTGCCAATTAGACTTCATACGAAATTAATATTTTGGAGAATACAAACCATTTCTGTAACCCTAGAGATGGGATATATGATGTTTAACCTTGGCTTTATAGTAGGCGACTACGACGCTGTTATGTTAGTACATTAGATAGAAATTAAAAAAGTGACTTCGCCGGGGTTTGAACCCGGAACCTTATAGCTTACCGGGCTATGCTCTTACCAACTGAGGTATGCGGCCACCAATTTAAAACTGTCTAAGTTCTTGGTATGTTTTGTACATTGTTAATAACGTGTGTAGAGCAGATTGCACTGCCTATTAGACTACATACGAAATTAACTTGGAGAAATACAAACCATCTCTGTAACCCTAGAGTTGGGAAATATGATGTTTTACCTTGGCTTTATAGTATAGTCGCCTACTATAAAGCCAAGGTTAAACATCATATTTCCAACTCTAGGGTTACAGAAATGGTTTGTATTTCTCCAAGTTAATTTCGTATGTAGTCTAATAGGCAGTGCAATCTGCTCTACACACGTTATTAACAATGTAGGAAACAGACCAAACCTTAGATGGTTTTAAATTGGTGGCCGCATAGCTCAGTTGGTAAGAGCATAGCCCGGTAAGCTAAGGTCCCGGGTTCAAACCCCGGTGTAGTCACTTTTTTAATTTCTGTCTAAAGTACTAACATAACAGCGTCATATAGTCGCCTACTATGGTTGTTTTCCGCAAAGACGACCAGAACGACCAGTATGCGACCAATGAAATTTAAGTAAACACAATTTGCACCAATGATATAGATCAGATTTGCAAGGAACGTATGCGATGCGTAGTTGTTTCGATTGTTGTGGTCGAGACTCCAGTCGAGTTGTTTATTACGTTAAGGAAACATTAGCAGATGGCATTAAAAATGTTGAAATGTGTAATTGTTGCCAATACACAGCTAAGCTTGTATAGCTGCAGTCAGATGCGTGACTATTGTCACTGAAGTGTCGTTTCGGTCGACTGTTGTCACTTGGTAAATAGACCCACTGGTCAGCGCGAGAAGAGATGTTTTTGTTGACCCTGCAAGAAGGGTCTCATGTCAGTCTAGATTAAAGTCCAAACTCGATTTATTATGCTAAAAGATCTTTTGTTGTCAGATAATAATGAAGGATACTAACAATGCAAGTGTGTGCAGTCCTATTGTAAGTTGAATATAATTGCCCCCAGAAGAAAGATTATGGTAACCATACTACAAATTATGAAGCGGGTTATTTTTTGGCGTGATAGTGTTTGTTGTAATAAATATACTCAAAAATGGCATGTATATTGTATAGGCCTACTAAAAATTAAGCAAATTAGCATTTTTAGTTTCAATTTCAAACTGAATATAACAGTATTATACACATTAAATAAGTACTGTACATCTCAAACTTATTTCAAGTCAACATGCCACGTTTCAAAGTATTAACAGCTTCGGGAGACCGGTTCCTAACCTATTAGACAAATAGACTATTAAAGAACAGGGCTGATTTTTTTTTGTAACATTTGAATCGATTATTTCTAATTGTCAATACTACTAACAGATTCAAGTGTTCGTTGATGAATTCAACAATAAAAATAGATCTGCTCTAAACAATACGGGTCTAAATGACGAAAAGAACAGAAATCCAGCTCACTTCTCGCTCGGATCGTTTATCAAATATCTTACATAGTTTTATGTGTTGCAGGTCAATTGAGGATATTAACGAGGAAAATGAACGTTAACGACACGTACTTGGATGGTCTTAGGAACAACGCCTACGACAGGGGGGCTCCTGTTTCATCCCTGGGCAACACTGGCACTTCCGCGTGCAATGTTGAGCCAGAAGCTCCAGTAGGACCAATTTATTATTGAAATAATTATATAATAATATGTTAATCATGAATTATTATGTTATATCATGTAGCATGCTTACTATAATAATCATAGCATTTTTGTGATTGAATAAATTGAATTCAAGAATTAAATTTGAATTTTATGTATATTATTATTATCATATTTCCCAAGATTTGGTTGTTTGTGGTGGCACATATACGATAAGGACGCAGGTCTGAAGCGTTTAACACTACGAGGATATGGGTTCGAATCCCGCATCAAGGCATGTTCTTTTGTAATCGTCCTTCATTGTCATCTATCACAATTCATCGTCTAGAATAGCCTTGGTGCATTACTAAGAGACGAAACACGTATATTCCATGTGTCTAATATATACACATCATAATGATACATACTATACTGGGTATATCTTATAATGTGAGATTGAAAGTTCTCAATTTCCTTTACAATTTTAAAAGATAGCTTTTATTATATTGGACAACACTGCTTATTATCAATATTTATTTGTGATATTTCGACTTTTATTCAAAAGTCTTTTTCAAACTGAAGGTTGACAAAGGAAAATTAACAACAATCCATATAAAAGAAGATCATAAACAAAATAACCATGAAACATATCTGCCAACACAATAATTGATGTAAATAAAATAAAAACATGATAAAAATAAAATATAAAGTAGCACAAGATCACAATAATTGGTGAAGATGACTAAATTACAAGAAGTAGATAACTGACATCAAAATATACATACGTTGAATTGGATCTGGATGCACTAGGACAATTAATAATATTACATATAGGTGGACAATGTGCACTAGGAGTACTCATGCTATAAGGATTACATGCCATGAAGCAAGCTTCTTTTAACTTCCGTTTATTAATTTTAAGCAGAAGAATTGCCCCAATTGATGAAATGGTGGTTTTCATAAACGTGTTCCGCTATTTATCAAGTGTATACTTTGTGCTGGGTAGCATTACTCTTGTGTTCTCGAATTTGAACTGCCAAATGTCTTTTCGGTTAACCAATGTATAAAGAAACATATTGGCACGGAATAGAATTATATAATTAGACAAGTGAGCGCAGCGAACGAAGTCTCAACGCAAGTTGAACGGGTCTTGTTCGTGATTAATTAAGCGAGCGAAGCGAGCGTTTCCATTTGACTCTGCCGGAAAAATTAGTCACTGGTTTTGTTTTTTGTTTTTTTTTTTTTTTTTTTTTTTTTTTTTTTTTTGTTTGTATGTCTCGCGATAACGTTCGAACGGAGGCTCGGATCGAGTTGAAATTTTGACCATCCGCAAGCTTTGTTCTCGATTGAATGCCATTAGTTTTGTGGCAAAATCGTTCAAAAAGTTAAAAAGTTACATTAAAGTTAATCGAAAGTTTTTTTTTCAAACTAACCGGCGACAAAATCTGAGATAGCCAAATCATTTAGAATGTCCGTCCGGTCAAGAATATGTAAATTTTATTTTGATCCGATAAGTAGTGTAGATGGAAATTACATTATAACAAAAGTAACGTTGCCATGGCAACGAAAAGACGCGCGAAGTTTCTATCTAATACACTGCCACCTAGAAGTAATCAAAATACTTTCGAGAAAGCAGTCTATTTTGTCACCAAAGAGTTTAAATAGTTTTCCCAAGGAGTCAAGGTCCTCTAGATGGCGGTGGATTTTATCCACAAAGTAAAGATTTTTACACACGGGTTTACCCAAATACCTTGGCAATAATAAATAACATTGGAAACGCAAACGCCATAAATTTTATGTGCAATGTGGGTCTAGCTTTAGCACGTGCTCGCTTATCAACGCGTCCAACTGAGCGTTTCCTAGTTAGTCTGTATGTTAAATGTCTGTCTGATTGTCCGGTCCCATATACGGCCGAACGACCAAATAGATTGAGCTGAATTTTAAACAGACATCCGTGACCAGGTAACAGAGAACTGATAACAACATGAGCACAATTCGTTGCGATTTAAACCTGCAAGAAATAATAAATTGAAAAATAGGCTTGAAATGTGTAGGTATTTTAACAACAATGCTTTTGTTCTTGAAGAAGTCATTTTTATCGAAAAATTTTGTCAGGCTGTGATTACATGCATAGCAGTGACCAAGGTGTGTCGAATATTGCACGACCAAGGTTCCCCTAAATTCCACTGGGACATTGAGTAAACCTTGCAATTTTTACTCGTATTTCGTACTGGCTATGTTTTCCATAGTATTGTATGCATTTCAAAACATGTTTTATCATTTTTTAAGCGAGCGAAGCGAGCGTTTCCATTTGACTCTGCCGGAAAAATAAGTCACTGTTTTTTTTGTTTGTTTGTTTGTTTGTTTGTTTGTTTTTGTTTGTTTGTATGTCTCGCGATAACGTTCGAACGGAGGCTCGGATCGAGTTGAAATTTTGACCATCCGCAAGCTTCGTTCTCGATTGAATGCCATTAGTTTTGAGGCAAAATCGTTCAAAAGTTAAAAAGTTACATTAAAGTTAATCGAAAGTTTTTTTTTCAAACTAAAACGCGACAAAATCTGAGGTGGCCAAATCATTTAGAATGTCCGTCCGGTCACGAATATGTTAATTTTATTTTGATCCGATAAGTAGTGTGAATGGAAATAACATTGTAACAAAAGTAACGTTGCCATGGCAACGAAAAGACGCGCGAAGTTTCTTATGCACTGCCACCTAGAAGTAATCAAAATACTTTCGAGGAAGCAGTCTATTATTTGTCAACAAAGAGTTTGAATAGTTTTCCCAAGGAGTCAAGGTCCTCTAGATGGCGGTGGATTTTAAAGTAAAGGTTTACACACGGGTTTACCCAAATACCTTCGCAATAATAAATAATACTGGAAACGCGAACGTCGTAAATTATAAAATTAAAAAAATGTGCAATGTGGGTCTAGCTATAGCACGTGCTCGCTTATCAACGCGTCCAACTGAGCGTTTCCTAGTTACAATCCAGAAGTAGAAAAAACTTTCCCGACCGGGGGTTTGAACCTAGGTCTTCCACATTTCTGGTATAATGGCGCCGTAGACAACTAGTCTAGAAAAAACGCCAAAGTCGTTGTTAGACGAGTGAGCGAGTCATGTGTTGAGTACCCGGGAACATTTGCATTTAAGTTTGATAATAATTATAAAGATATAAATAATAGGGTTTTGAGTTTATTTGGTATAAGGGCGCGTCAACTGTATGGCCATAATGCTCCACTTTAGCCTATGATAGGCTAGAAAGAAAGACCAACGCTGTCTAGATCCATTGTTATGTATAGGGGGAGAAAAGGGAATGATACCGGGTACTTAACACATGGCTCACTCACTCGTCTTAAAACGACTTTGGCGTTTTCCTAGTATTCTATTATGTTACTTATATTTTACATTTGGAAACCATGTATGCAAGAAGATTTATGATCACATACAAAGTTATACATGTATCTTATTATTTTAATCAACAAATAATTCATAATAATTATTATGTTGAATACACTTTCTTAAGTTCCAATGATGTCTTGTTTGTTATGCAATCCTTATGAAAAATATAAATTTTTTACTTGCACACTGAAAACCGTAAACCGTACAAGTTATTGTTCGTCATCTTCTGTGACAAGGGTAATCAACAGCTATTGTCACTTAGACTAGTACACTTAATATACTTTTTTCACTGCCAAGGTTAATGTAAGTAAATCATTGTCGCACAACATGCAGAAGGTTACTCTACGATATGCGTATTAGGCCTTCATGTTTTGAGTTTACCCCTCTCCCTCTAAAACCTCTAAAACACTGGCGATGAAAAAACATATGGTAATGAAAACATGGTAATTTCAAATCAACATAATAATTTATATGTTTTCGTTCCTTAAAGGGGTATTCACCCGATAAACTTAAAAAATAAATTCCATTAAGTCTTAGTTTTGAATTTTTAAAGCAACAGAAAAATTATTATGTCGACCATGACCCGAACAATACGTCTTATTGGCACAAATCTCAAATAAGAATCAACATGGTGCCACCAAAATGATCAACGCCCGGCATATTATTATGTTTTTGTTACTTATCTTATTGCATTTATTTATTTATACTAGGAAACGCTCAGTTGGACTCGTTGATAAGTGAGCACGTGCTATAGCTAGACCCACATTGCACATTTTTTAAATTTTTAAATTTGCGACGTTCGCTGTCCACGGGGCCATGTTTCCAATATTATTTATTATTGGCAAGGTATTTGGGTAAACCCGTGGGTAAACCTATACTTTGTGGATAAAATCCACCGCCATCTAGAGGACCTTGACATTATTTCTCTGGGAAAACTATTTTAACTCTTTGGTAATCACAAATAATACACTGCTTTCTCGATAGTATTTTGATTTCTTCTAGGTGGTCGTGCATTGTGACCAGAATTCTCGTGTGAATTTTCGTTGTCATGGTTACGTTATACTTTTGTTAAAATGTAATTTCCATCTACACTACTTATCGGATCAAAATAAAATTAACATATTCGTGACCGGACGGACATTCTAAATGATTTGGCCACCCCAGATTTTGTCGCCGTTTAGTTTGAAAAAAAAACTTTCGATTAACTTTAATGTAACTTTTTAACGTTTTGAACGATTTTGCTACAAAACTTATGGCATTCAATGCAGATCGAAGCTTGCGGATGGTCCAAATTTCAACTCGATCCGAACCTCCGTTCGACCGCTATCATGAGCCAAAAAAGCTCCGCGACTTTCTTTTGCCATGGTAACTGTACTTTGTTATAATGTAATTTCCATCTACACTACTTATCGGATCAAAATAAAATTAACATATTTGTGACCGGACGGACATTCTAAATGATTTGGCTATCTCAGATTTTGTCGCCGTTTAGTTTAAAAAAAACTTTCGATTAACTTTAATGTAACTTTTTAACTTTTTAAACGATTTTGCCACAAAACTAATGGCATTCAATCGAGAACAAAGCTTGCGGATGGTCAAAATTTCAACTCGATCCGAGCCTCCGTTCGAACGTTATGGCGAGACATACAAACAAACAAAAAACAAAAAAACAAAAAAAAAACAAAAACAAAACCAGTGACTAATTTTTCCGGCAGAGTCAAATGGAAACGCTCGCTTCGCTCGCTTTATTAGTTTTTTAATTTTTATTTATTTTTAACTTATTAGTCGAGTGAGCGAAGCGAATGAGCATTTATAACGCCACTTGATCGGGTCTTCGTCGTGACTATGTAAAATGTTAAATTTAAAATGTTTGTCCGGTCCCATAAGGACGAACGATCAAATAGATTTAGCTGAAATTTAAAACAGACATCCGTGACCAGGTAACTGAGAACTGCTAAGTGAGAAAAATCCGTTGTGATTTAAATCTACAAGAAATAATAAATTGAAAAATAGGTGTGAAATGTGTAGGTTTCATTTTAACAATAATGCTTTTGTTCTTGAAAAAATCACTGCCTCCTAGATGCTACTCGTTGCAATGGAGGCAGTGGAAAAATATTTGTAATGCAGTATGCAGTGATCAAGGTGCAAACATCAGCTCGTAAGCATGGAAGATTTTAGCTCCCCGTAACTGGAGGCGAGCTCTGGCAGTCGTTTCGGGGACCTTACCTTCTTACCTTGACCTTCACCCCAACGACTACAACCAAGACAACATGATGATGATAGCAAACTATGACAACCATGACATGATAACCCCCCTTTCCTCCCCCTACCCGTGGCTGGTTCTGACCAGCATTGGACTTTCCTCCCACATCCCCTAGGCTAGAGAGGCGCATTAGGACCTAACGGTTAGCCTTAGATAGAAGGAGTGAAAAGGGAATGTTACCGGGTAATCAACACATGGCTCACTCACTCGTCTAACAACGACTTTGGCGTTTCCCTAGTTTTTTTACTTATCATCTATCATATTCAGTTATAAAAACCGAGTAAGAAAGGACAACTAAACAAAACTAATTATTTATGCATACAATTAACTGTATTAATAAGGTAAAGTAATATTCCTCTCTTGTGCATTCCTTCACCCGTGCATGTTCTAGATAACTGGGGGTCTACTTACTAAGGTGATAACAGTCGATCGACATTGTTAGTGACAATATTCGACCGCCAGCTTGACAAAAGACAATCGATAACTTTTGTGAGAAGAGCAAGTGAGAATTGCCACCTTGAATTTTCATCACACCAAATTAGATAGTAATCACTTACATATTTTGCTGTAAGCAGTTGTTTATTACGTTTAGGAATGGCAGATGGCAGACAGTATTGCCGTAATTGTAAATTGAGTACAACTGTACCAAGATACTGTTGTGTGTATGGACGAAGACATTGGCCTAATACAGACACTAGAGCATAGATCCATGTATTTTCATAGCAAAGCTCATGTCCCAGACTCAAGTCATTATGATGAGACTTCATTTCAAAACGTGATGCTAAATGAAACATTCCCCGTTAATTATTATTTATTATTATTATTTAGAATCACAATTGTAAACTTGTCGGGTTATTTCGCCACGTCGATTTGACTTACCCATGTCAACGTTTCTGGACCGCTCTGGGCCCCGTCATCAGGACGACTGACTGCTGAAGCTCTCGCTCGGACTAGTTGAGTCGGAAGTAGATGCTCAGTTGTTGATACTGCGCATCGTCATCAAACACTGCCTAATAGTAAAAGTTAAGCACGTGACCACACGTGTTGTCAAGGTAAAATATCGTTATTTCTCATTAGCGCGTGACATAGCACGTGTTGTCATAGTTTTCCTATTAAAGTTCGTATTTAACACTTCACACGCGGGCGTTACAAATTTAACACTCAAGTGGTTAACTGCACTGCCACTTGGTTCACTACCCTGTCCACGAGTTCTCAAACGTGTCATTATAGTATTGTTATTTAAAAGCCTATCCTTATCGTTAGAAATTAAAACGTTAGAGTTTAAAACACTAGAATTAGCTACGACTGTGACCTGTGTGGTGTTGTCCCCCGTTTCAGACGATTTCAAGGCTGGTGCTAACGGAGTCGAAAATGTAGCAGATTGAGTAACTTTAATTGCCGGTAACCAAGTATCACTAATCTTATAAAGACCTTTATTGTCATCAGCGTTGATATTGTGAGGTTTCTTTATCACTTCAATGGCTTCCCGAATTAATCTGGGCCACAGCCTATTCTCTTGTTTAAGTATCCTGACTTCATTAAAATCAAATGCGTGAGTACTGTCAGTAATAGAAGAAGAAACGTTGACATGGGTAAGTCAAATCGACGTGGCGAAATAACCCGACAAGTTTACAATTGTGATTCTAATACTTCGGGCCACGAAAGCCTTAAAAAAAAAAAAAAAAAAAAATTATTATTATTTATTTAACGTCTATCCTATTCAGTTATAAAAACTTATTTACAAAGGAGGACAACTAAATAAATCTAATTACATAGATGCAGAAACAACAATAAATTACATTTTCGTAAATATTTGAAATAGTAGCATTACAACAACAATGCATTTAACACAAGAATTTTGGTGACAAATTGAATGATATTATATGCATTTAATGAATGAATCAAATATAAAAAGGGTGGAGAATGAAAAGAAAAGAAAAGAAAAGAAAAGAAAAGAAAAGAAAAGAAAAGAAAAGAAAAAAAAAACATTAAAAAAGAAAAACGAAAAGAAAAAAACTGATTTATTAGACGATCCCACTCAAACGAATATGAGGTTTGCCAAAAATCAGGAACAGCAAATCAGGGAGTATAATCAAACTTTCGCGGAAGAAACCACCGAACGCGAAATCTTTATTCTTGGGTTCAATCTTCATTTTTGTGTTCAAATCTTGACTCATAATTATATCAGATATATAATTATTTAAAAAATTTCATGTCAAACTGATCACAGCAATGATACAGGACACCTAAATCAAGTTGCAAGCTCCATCAGTGGGCGGCAACCAGACAATCTAGGCAGAAAAATATAGTTGAAAATACATTGTTTATATCATAATCAAAGCAATAATGAACAAACAAAGAGAAAAGCAAAATCAATTATAAGAGCTTATGAAGGTAAATTAACATTACACAAACACACAGACAATAACCTACAAATAAATAGTAAAAATCAATTTTTTGCTCTTTGATTCATTATCATTGCTTCAATTTTACTTTTAAATTGTACAATTCCTAGATCAGTAAACTGGCTTCTAATATCATAAGAAATTGAATTCCAATAGGATCAGTGCGATGATAACGTTCTACGACTTGTCTGTCAAGTGGAGAGTCTTCAAGTACAGTTAAAGAAATTGGAGTAGCAAGTTAAAGATTTATCTTCAACACAGCTCAACGCCACATTTGCCGACGTGACTAGGTATATAATATTAATAAGTCTACTACTGCACCAGAACAGACTCCAGCAACCAATATCAAACAAAGGGTAAGCCAATATTGTTCATATGCCAATCAAAAACGTAACCTGCCACAAATTGTGAAGTGGAGTCAGCATAGGCATACAGCTGTTGTTAACCAGCAGATGTCAAGGCTCACAAATCAAAATGCTACTATAGTAGTGCTACCTCGTGTATTAGTATGCCTACACTCTCAGATGTGGATAATACGAATATAAAACATGTTGAACGAAAACATCATCCCTGAACACAGTTTTCATTTGAAACTAAAAACCAGTTTGCCCCATTACAAAATCTCGAAGATGCTCCAATTGCGATAACATTTTCTGAAGGCCTTCAAAATCTCTGATTTTACAACTGCCACGTTTTTGAGCGCAATCAAAAAATTATTTTTCAAGAAAATTGCAATTTTACGATTTTTTTAAAAAATTTTCTTCGACTTATAACACCTACATGCTTTATCCGATTGTAATTATTTTATCACTGAACCTTTATTTTATAATTTATATATTCGTGTGAAATTTTAGCGCAATCAAAAAATAATTTTTTCATGAAAATCGCAATTTTACGTTTTTTTTTTATACATTTCTTCGACATATAACACCTACATGCTTTATCCGTTTGTAACGATTTTTAACAGAACCTTAATTTTAAGAATTAATATATTGGTAGGAATTTTGAGCGCAATCGAAAAATTAATTCTTATGAAAATCGCAATTTCACGTTTTTTTCATTTAAAAAAATTACGCTCATCCAAGAACGCGCCTGAAAAAGCGTTTGCGAAGCTTCCTAGTTTAAATATGGTTCATTACATACAAGCTGGCCATAGCAAGTCAGCCAGCATACATTGATTTTCAATTGGGTATCCATTGTTTGGTATTCATAAATTATGTTACAGTAAACTTTGTTAAATGTCAAAAGCCCTTTTAAAAATTAAATATAGAATAATGATGTCAGCTAAGCCCTTTTGCCACCATTGTCAAGACGCCCGTTACAAAGATTGGGGAAGATTTTTACTTTTTTCTCGTGCGAATACTTTATAATTTGCATCTATGAATGTTAAGAAGTTTGTTGAAATTGAAAATAGCATTCTTATGTCACTGACGCCCTTATGGCATTATGTATCAAGACGCACTAGTCGAAGAAAAAAAATTACGTTTCCGTCGTAGAACTACTTAATAATTTGTACATTTTGTGAATGTAAAAAAAAATTGTTGAAATCGAAAATAGCACATTTTTGTCATTTACGCCTTTTTGTCACTATATCTCAAGACGCACGCAGCGGAGCTTAGGGAGTTTTTAATTATTGATCAGTTTAGTCAACTGAGATGTGTGCAAATTTTCAGCTTGTACCGAATTGTGTCTGAGTTCACCATATACCAATATCTATCTTTCCTGGGCTAACAATCATAATTCGAGCAACGGTTTTCAGAATAATTATTAGTTTTAAATTAGTTTAATGATTCCTAGAATATGTAGTTATGCTTTCTGTATGTTGGAGATAATTTTATTCGCAATTTAAATCGGCAAGGGGTAGGGGGAGGGGGGCTGGTTTCTGCATAAAGTACGAAAAACTAATACTTATAATTTAAATCTAAAAAACAAAGTGAGAAGTAATTTTAGAAATATAATTTTAATAAGTTCTGCAGATGAGGAGAGATGGCGATGTGAATTTATAGAGACACCAACATTTAAAAAGCATTAAAAAAGTCTCAAAAAGTTCCCAGGAACTAATGTTTTAATATTCTTGGCATCAATATAACTTACTGAGAACTATTACTTGAAAGTTTCAGAAATAGTTTCTCTTAAACATAAGTTCATGAAACTAAATAGGCCTACCTTAAGGGGGAAGACAAATTTGCGTAGAAAACAACGTGACAAATAATTTTTGCTCAAAATAAATGCTATGCATGCTATGTTGCGCACTTTTCACATTGTGTTAAGTTTTGTCCAAAAAGTGCAGTGTATAATGTAATTTTCTATCCAAATAAACCATACAATTTTTTTAACCTTTTTATTTTACTACCTAATTTTTATTTATTTATTTAACGTCTATCCTATTCAAAAAACTTATTTACAAAGGACGACAACTAAATAAATCTTACTTTAAATATTTAAATGAACTCTTCTAACTTTAAAACTAAAATAAATAAATCTTATTACATAGATGCAGACAAAACAATAAATTACAGTTAAGGCTATTGTACCACCTCTGGCCGATAATGTGAAAGTCGAAGAAACATTTCTGAAAAGTTTGCTGAATGAAAGAAGGTCTTTAAAATAACAGAAAAAAAAATTGTGTATTTTTTGGGCGGATAACCTCACTATTGGAAATTATATTTGGATTTTTGGACAATAGTGTGCACAACAAATCTAGTTCAAAATTGAATTGTGAGAATCGGATTTCTGGACATAGTTTCTAAACACCTTTAGCTATAACTTAAGCCATAGGTAAAATAGTTTTCTGAAAATAACAGTTGGTGTATGATTTTTTTTTGTCAAACGGTACAAATACGAGTTTTTTTCAACTTTTGTACCGTTTGCCAAAAAAATTCGTACACCAACTGTTATTTTAAAGAAAACTATTTAAGCTATAGCCCTAAAGGGGCTAAAAACCCCAAAAATTATTTTTACCACGTGATCTATAGCACAATACTACACTAAAATGACCGTTTAAAAAATAATTTTTTTAATTTTTTGATCCAGAAATTTGCGAAAATTGGTGTTTTGGGAAATTTCTTAAATCGGCTTTAACCTGCTTCTTTTTTGGTCCACATAGATACTAGATTTTAGTACCAATCTAAAATGCCCCTTTATAACATCGTGTCTTGAAACTGTGCCCAAATATACCATCAAACACGCAAAAATATGCATTCCAAAATCACACCCCATCTTGGTAATCAGCATATTTTGACCGAACTACTTGCTCAAATTACAAAACAAAATAAAGAGAATTTACAAAAAAGGCTGTAGAGTACGTCAATAATAGCCAATATTTTTTTGGATCAAAATCCTCCAAAGTCACGGAGCATAAATATCGTCCCCATGTTATTTCATATGGGAGATTTTTGCCGATGGGACCTAGCTCGAAAAATGTCATGTTTGACAATTTTTTGGGAGGTCATGGTGGCCCCAATAATTTTTCTGTTACTTGCTAAATTCATTACTAGTTAGCCTGAATGAAATATATTTTTTGAGTTTAGCTGTTAAATACCCCTTTAAGTTATAGCTAAAGGTGTTTAGAAACTATGTCCAGAAATCCGATTCTCTAAATTTCATTTTGAACTAGATTCGTTGTGTACACTTTTGTCCAAAAATCTAAATATAATTTCCAATAGTGAGGAAATGTCCCGCCCCAAAAAATTCACATTTTTTTCCTGTTAATTTAAAGACCTTCTTTCATTCAGCAAACTTTTCAGACATGTTTCTTCGACTTTCAAATTAACGGCCAGAGGTGGTACAAGAGCCTTAAATAAATATTTGAAATAGTCGAGTTATATAAAAGCCTTACTTTCTCACCAAGTGTACGAGCCACTGGCGATAAAATTTATATAGTAATACAGGGACAAAAAGTTATTTTTTTTTCTCGTTCAAATAATCGGGAAACACTCTAGCCTAAATTTTTAAACTCATTTGGATGATATCACAATTATAACAAACAAATTTCGTATAGTGCTTTGTTTACTTTACCATTTTTTACAACGAAGCAAGCTCCTTAATTAAGGTGTGATGTAGGCATTGGATTACAAATTAAATACGTTATGCCAAAGTAAATTGTACATTACATTTAAAGAGCTGTAAAATAAAATAAGCATAAGGTGCACAAAAGCACATACTTTAAGAAATACATATATACTAGGAAACGCTCAGTTGGACGCGTTGATAAGCGAGCACGTGTTATAGCTAGACCCACATTGCACATTTTTTTAATTTTAAAATTTGCGACGTTCACTGTCTACGGCGCCATGTTTCCATTATTATTTATTATTGCCAAGGTATTTGTGTAAATTTTTACTTTGTGGATAAAATCCACCGCCATCTAGAGGCCCTTGACATCATTTCCTTGGGAAATAACAAATAATACACTGCTTCCTCGATAGTATTTTGATAACTTCTAGGTGGCAGTGCATAATGCGAACCTCGTGCGACTTTTCGTTGCCATGGTAACGTTACTTTTGTTATTATGTAATTTCCATCTACACTTCTTATCGGATCAAAATAAAATAAACATATTCGTGACCGGACGGACATTCTAAATAATTTGGCAATCTCAGATTTTGTCGCCGTTTAGTTAAAAAAAAAAACTTTCGATTAACTTTAATCAAACTTTGTAACTTTTGAACGATTTTGCCACAAAACTAATGGCATTCAATCGAGAACGAAGCTTGCGGATGGTCAAAATTTTAACTCGCTCCGAGCCTCCGTTCGAACGTTATGGCGAGACATACAAAAAACAAAAAACAAACAAACAAAAAAAAACAGTGACTATTTTTTCCGGCAGAGTCAAATGGAAACGCTCGCTTCGCTCGCTTAATAATTAGCCAATACGCAAAAAAAAAACTCGGTAAAAGCATTGGAAATTTTGGGTTTAAGTCAAGATCTAAAAAATGGAAAAAGTTTGGTTTTATGTAAGTACTTTGACTTTGAATTCGATTAGTAAAAACAGTTAAGTAAAAACAATCAATCTGCCTCTTCGAAGACAAAAAGTACGTAGGTTTCGTGATGGTCTTGAGTTGACACTGTATTGATTATAGATAATTGTTGTTGTTATCACATTGAACTAATTGACTTTTTCATTACGTGGAATGAAAAAAGTTACTACCATTGTGTTGGACCAATTTAAAAACATTAATATACTACTCAACCTTTAGTAGTCGAAGTAAGTGAACCAATCCCGATTTATTTATTGTAATCGTCTTTCTCGTTGACGTCAATAAATAGTAATTTGTTTGTGGAGTATAAACAGTTGATTATCACATTTAATTTATATAATGATAAGTATTTAAAATTTGTAATATTTTCAAAAGTACGGGTAAGGGAAAACGCATTCCAAAAATAAGGGGCGAAGCTACGGATTCCCGAAGGATACAAAAAACAAATTTTTTCCATTATTCACGTAAAATTTTCACTGTGTTTTTATTTGTGTGTTTATTTTGTATCTAGCTTGGATTTTCAGCTAAATTCATTTAATATTTATGTTTTTAAATTTATATATTTGTTTTATGAATTGGCCACATACAGAATTTCCTGCCATTTTAGAGTGACAAGTGATCAGTGAAGGTGATGAAGAAGGGAGGAGGGGAAACCCGGTACTAGCACGTAGCCTACTCCTGTCGAAAAATACCAAGGGGACCAACTGCTTAACGCCCCATCCGAATGGACGGTGTAACCATGACAATCATATAGGTTCCTCCACTAACCCGGACTGCAGAGGAGAACGAAGCCGTTACACTAGCTAACGAACCCTAGTCTGCTCTAACCAGCGGTATTCGTGTGTTTCAGAGCAGAGCGGTCACCCACTCTACCTCGGACCACCCCCGAAGGTTACTTTACTTCGGTGTTCGAGTAGTAACCGGTTAAATGAAGATTTAATTCAAAATTTATTTTAAAAATACTTGAGAATTGTGATAAAAATAATTTTAAAAAAATACTTGGAAATAAATCGGGATTTTAATAGGTTTATAAGAATTTTTATTTAGACAAATTTACTTTGGTAATTAGTGGGTCCCTCAGACGGTGTAAAGTAGGTTGTTATTGCTGAACACAACGGTATAACTTTATAGCAAGCTTATGCGTCACAACTAATAACTTACACGTTCCATACACATGGAGATTTCTAGACCTCGAATTAACCCTTTAAATACAGAATTAAATTGGAGTTTATTGGGTAATTGTAATAAATCAACTAACATTTCGTTTTCCTAAGAATCTTGGTACTTTTTTGTTTTTTTATTATGATTTTTTAAGCAATATTCGGAAAATTTGGGATTTTGAATTAAATATTCATATTTAAATTTAAATTTTAAGTGCATTCCTCAAACTAAAATTTTTCCATGAATTTTTTATATATTTAAATTTTGTGGATCTCTTCTGGAAGTTTGTTACTTTTCAGGGAATGACATTCCCCCCCCCCCCATTTTTAACCTTTTTAGCGGATGTGTATTTTTAATCTCCTCTTAAAAATACACTTTTCGTCCTATTGAATTGGGGAAAAAATGTTATGTTTTATTTGAAACAAATATTAAAATTGGGGCCAAACTGAAAACCAAATATTGACTTGCAAAAACTGAAGACATTTCTGTTGCCCTGCTGCACACGTGAACTGAACGCTTTAGAAAATACGCAACTTTTTTAGCTCCTTACATAACTTTTAACATGTTCTTTAATAATAAAATTCACCACAAAGACATAATATGTAATAAGTCGGGCACTTTTAACACCATGCCAATGGCAACGGTTGTAAATGGTTGCTAATGGAAGGGTGTTGAAATGTGTTAAAATGTGTTTTATTTTATTTTAGTTATTATTATTAAAAGAACACGTTCAGTTAAATAAATAAATAATAAAATAAATTTTATTTAGAGTCTACCCACTCAGTTATATAACTGATTTTCAGTGGCCAACCCTGCAGGCCCCGACGCAATCGACGAGTGAGCGATAACCAACCAAAGATCGATATTTTTAATAGGAAATATAGCAATCAGTGGTATGGACAGTGCGAACACCCGCGAATCAACGCCAGAATCAACAAGGCCGATTCAGAACAACTCTGAAATTTATTATGTGCTTCGTTGCTAGGACGGCTCCAAAGTCACCGTTTACAAACTCCTAAGACAAGAACTGATGGACTGAAGTCCAAATCAGAAGTTAAAAAACTTCTGACTTTAGCGGGAATCGAACCCTGGACTTTCTGCATTGGAAGCAGATACGCTAACCACAAGACCAACGAGCCACACAACAAGATTTAAAGTTAAAAATTGCATTTTATTAACCATTTTCTTGTCAAAATATCAGCATATTATTACACTACAATTGCAATTTGTCTTACTTTAAAGAGTGCCGATCATTCATGTACTCAGATGTCATTTATAATCATTAACACCTTGAAAACTAAAAAAAAAATCACAGGTAAGTTTCACCCATGTAATTAAATGTAAAGTATTACCGTCATAGCTATCATATGCTCATAAGTATAATTATTATTGATATGTTCAATTGTTCATAGACTATAAAAAATATGGTAAATGCGTTACATCGTAAAAAATTGATAAACTAATTTTAAAAAAATCGCTTTTAATAATTATCGACACCAGAAGCATGAGTTCAGCGACTCTATTTAATTGCCGTTATCAGAAAACTAAACTCAGATTTAATATTTTGAAAATAATCTGCTGAGTTTCTACTTATAAAATGTTATATATGATTCGATTTGAACTTTAAAAATTTCTTTGTAGCTCACAGAAAATATTTTGAATTTACAAATTAGTAAATGACATACTTAATATAGTGTGATTCAGATAAGGTGGCGGTCGCCGAGTGATCGCAGCACTGTCGTCCACGCACTATGGCCACAGGATCGGCAAAAAGTAAATAAAATAACGGTCTCTAAAACTGCTTTCGGAGAAAAACACGACTATTTTAAAGCCAAGCCTTGCCCAATATATCCTAAAAATAAAGTATTTATGAAGTGTACGAATAAAATCAAGACATTTTGATGCTCCTAAACATTGACATCACATCTGGCGAGGTTGGCATTATAAACAGCTGGAACTTTGGACACAGCATAACCAACAAGGCAAAAAACACTTTCGTAATCGTGATTACTTAAAATCATTATTTCGCTAAAATACTGACTCTGTGGGACGAACTACTTTATTCACAGCTTATAAAATGTCGATTTATGTGATAAAATATCACGATAACATGACCAAATACGGTAGGCCCTACCTAATGCCAGTTGTATGTAAATTGTCAACGTTGGCGTCCGTGCTCTCGCTTGACCTTGACGGCCGCCACCTTATCTGAATCACACTATATGTAAGATACAGTTTATTTTAGCCTGCATTATTGCAGGGGTATGCGAGTCCTGATTTTATTTGTTGGAGTCGATGGAGGGCCGAGTAATAAAATACCAACTTCTTTTTTTTTCATTCTTTTTCTCTTTTACTATACTGACAATATTACTTTAATTTATTGATGTTAGTCTTGGTTTCCAAAAGTGAAGGCTGAGTACATCACCAATTGATTTTTAATGTAATCACTCTCTATATAATTTTAATGACCAGTTTAAAACTAAAAATATGTTAAGTTAGGTCGAAGGTAAGACATATAATTGAACGAGTGAGCGTAGCGAACGTAGTGATTTCCATTCGACTTAAACGGCCCTTATGGTTTTTCTGCGTGCGTGCGTGTGTGTGTGTGTGTACGTTGAAAATCAGCCGAATCGCTGAACAGATTGCGCTGAAATTTTAAACAGACATCCGGTACGAGTTTATTGAGAACTGCTAACAAAATCAGCAAGATTCATTGCGATTTAAACCTACAAGAAATGATAAACTGAAAAATAGACTTCCAATGTTTAGAAATTATTTTAACGACAATGTTTTAGATTTTGAAAAGATATTTTTTGTTTGTTTTTCGCCTGGCCGTGAAATGCCGTGCCCATGCAAGGTCAGTCGAATGTTGGACGTCAAGGTACCCCCAAATTCCGCTCGTAGATTGAGTAAACCTTGCAATATTTTCACGTATTTCGTATTGGCTATGTTTACCATAGTAGGCCCTATTGCCACAGATGATGGACTACACTGCGTTATATGCATTTCAAAACATGTTTAATTATTTTTTGAAATACAATCTAGAAATTACAAAATCTTTCCCGACCAGGGGATTGAACCCACGTCTCCCACATTTAGGCTACAAGGGCGCTTTAGCCAACTAGACTAGGGAAACGCCAAAGTCGTAGTTAGACGAGTGAGCGAGTCATGTGGTGAGTACCCGGGAACACTTTGCATTTTTTAGGCCAAAATGCGCCACTGTAGCCTATGATAGGCTAGGGAGGCCTAAGGTAAGGGGAAGAAAAGAAATGTTACCGGGTACTCAACACATGGCTCACTCACTCGTCTAACAACGACTTTGGCGTTTCCCTAGTTAATATTACATGATATAAGTATGATTTAGTGAAATTTTATTATTTGTACCAGAGTTCAAAACTTTAAAAAATATAAACAATGGATCAAAAGACTGGACCAACTAAGGCTGAACAAGGTTGGAAAGGTAGCACATACAATAATTACCGATGTTTAAGTATTCACACTCCCGCGCGACCCGGCACCTCCACCAAAATCGTGAATTTTTATACTCGTCGAGTTACCAAATACTCGACTTAACTCGAAATTTCAAGTACTCGCACATGCCTAATTAAAAATAATAAAGAAGATATGACAAGAAGAATTATCTTCAACTATTTCGATCTTTCCACCATCTTTCCAATTCTACCTCCACCCATCACACATCTCTCTCTGTGCATTTTTCTCTTGGTATTTCCACTTTTCTCTTAGTCCCAGTTAACCTCGCAAACTCTCTTATTGGTATGACATTAAAATATGTTTCACTTTTTAATTTTCCTTAATTAAATCAAGTATATTATGTTTTATGTTTTAAAAGTTATAACTCAATATAAATATAATTTCTGGATTTTTAAAACATGTTACAAAATGTTGCAACGTTCAGATTTTAAGAACTGCCACAACAAGACAGCAATCTATTAATGTAGGCCTTGCCCATGAATATTCCCTCAGAAATATAATTAATTACATCTCAAACCTAGGAAGTCTCTTCGAGAGCGGCAACTATTGTCCTTACACATGTCCCCGACCTACGCATGATTGTTATCAACATTATGACACTGTCAGCTAATCTAAATAATTGCCTATTGAATATATTTAATTATTATTACCTTGCCTCATCTAACCATGCAATTATAGAAAGATCACTGTCAGGATTGTCACATTACTAAGCTACCTCCCAACATGTCTTTTAAAGTTGCTCTATATTCTTACCTTGGTCTTTCGGGCTTCTGATGGTTTCTCCGACGAGTTTGCCTTGTGGGCAGGTGTCCTTACGTAGTATGCTAGATCAACCTTCACAGAACTGCAGTAGTTAAACTACATTTAGTTTGGGTTGTTTGCTTGTAGAGTTTTTAAACGCTCACTTTCTGTGTTTTTTTTGTGGTAACGGTTAAACCATCAAATTTTACAAGAACGTAATAAGAATAAATCTATGAGATCCAGTATGCATAATTATTGATTAATTAATTAATCGATTTTAAAAATAAAAAAAATCGTGAAATATCTATAATTCACTATTTTTTGTTTTTGAACTTCGGAATCACATTTTACAAGTGTAATGTACTGACATATTATACTGGATATCAACGTTGAAATCAATGTGAACGCGCACGTTATTTAGGTTATTCGTTTGATAAACGGTTTGAAAGGAATTCCTGGAATTGAAATCCATGTTTTGGACTTTCCTTTTTTTAAGACTAATTGTTGGTTTAAAAAAGTGTGGTTATCAATAGAAAGGTACTTAATTAACATTCATGCAATATTTGATAATGAAGTTTCTATAACTTCCCATCTGCAATCGTTAACACCCATCTTGCCCATGGTATTTGTCTAAAACCATACTATGGGAAAAAGATCTGAATGACCAACGATTCAAGATAATGCGCTTTACTATAAAAGATGTTCTTAATTAAGATAAGATATATGCATGTATGCCCTTAAGAGGATAATTTATGAACATTATGGATTTTGTTTCAAATTCACCGAATGCGTGAAATATGGTAAAAAATTAACTTTAATGAAAAAATCCGCGTGGCAACAGATTCATATAGCCACTGAAAATAGGAGCCTTTATCTAGCTTTCTTTCATAGTTCAGTGTTTACTTGAGTCTTCTGGCTTTATACGTTTGGGTATCAGACTTTTTCTTCTGAGCTATGCTTTGTGCTCAAACTTGCCGAGAAGTACCCTCTTAAATTAACGAGGGTAACTCGTTACTTGAAAAGCGTAAATTTACTATATATTTTTATTAAGGCGTTATTTTCAGCTCAATAGGGAACCTAAGTTTTGAAGGCGGGAAGGAAATTGGTTCTCTCTGGTCTCAGCGCCCATAAGAATTAGCATGGTACGAAAATGTAACTCGCCGTATCTTTTGACTCGCGCAAAAGAATCTGAACCAATAACATCACAAGACGCATAATTTTGTGAAGAAGATGATGGAATTCTACTTTGCTCGATGACGCTTCCTAAATTCAAACTATTATGAGTTAAATGGACCCATGTTTGCGCGCTGTCGCAAATGTACTCTGACTGAACGGCAACCTAAGCGAGACGCAGCCACTTTGTGTGCAGCTGTGGCATCCTCGCATACCACGCGCCTGTCCATGGTTGCTATAAATGTACTTCGCATTCAAGATTTTGTTGGCACATTAAAGGATATTTTATTAGTAATGTATAATCTAGTACAACCCAGTGACCTCACAGTAGCCACAAAGCAAGTCGGATACCAAATGTTATGCTGATGCCACGGACAAAATGTTTTTACGTGTTTTTTCATGAGCAGTTTGGAAGGTTTGGCAACAGTGTAAATGTAGAGTTCACTTCAACTCAAAACAAATGTAATTAATATTTGTGATAGAGCAGAGTTATGTATATCCAAGCAAAGAGGAAAGATTATAGTTTCTTACAGTTTGAATATAATTCCGGTTCGTGGTCGGGTTCTCGCGCTATCGCTTACGAAACATTTAGCACGGGTTAATCGCCTATACCACGCTGACCGGAGAGAACCAGACAACGCCCACTTTGGTTCCCTATGTACTAGCTTAAAATAAAAATATTTTCAATTATCGATTATCAGTGTGCATCCGTTTGACAGTAATGCTGCTTTAACGCGAGCATAAGAAGTCACCGTCAGATAACAATGTTGTTTCACTTTTCATTATCTTTGTATTCTCTTCAATGAAATAATTATCATTATTTTTATAATTGAATGATAGCAATTGTCATAAAAGTTTGTCCCGACTGGGGTCTGGGACTGGGTTCGGTCCCCAGTCGGGGCATACTTTTATGCCAATTGCCATTATTCAATAATAAAGTCCTTAAAGCAGGTTTATGCTTAAAAATCTTGTATTCATTATATTTATTATTTTTCTGTTCTTTTCTTTTTCTTTTCCCACCTTTATTTTTAATTTTCATATTGACTCATTTTTTACTTAATATATGTTTTGATTCATTAATTTATTTCACTTAATATCGAATTTGAATTTGCTATCCAAATTATTGTCTTACTGTAAATTGTTGTTGTAATATTTCTATTTAAATCTTTACTATACTATAATTTATTATTGTGTCTGTATTGATGTAATTAGTTTAATAATTGTCCTCCTTTGAAAATCAGTCAGCGGTTTAGCCGAGGTCGTTAACCGGTTTCCACATGGACACCGAGGTTAAGCAGAATCGGGCGTGGTCAGGGGTAGAGTGGGTGACCGCTCTGCCCTGAAACTCACCTATACCGCTGGTAAGAGCAGATGGAGGGTTCGAGAGCTAGTGTAACGGCTTCGTTCTTCTCGACGTGCTTGGCAGTTAGTTAGTGGAGGAACCTCTAAGACTGTCAAAGATACACCGTCTTTTCGGATGAGACGTTAAGCTGTTGGTCCCCTTGGGAATATACGAAAGGAGTAGGCTACGTGCCGTTACCGGGTTTCTTCTCCTCCCGTCTGTTCATACTTCATCCTCATCTATCACCACTCATCGTCTCGAATAGCCAAAGTGCAATTATATGAGACGTTAAGCAATATCCAATCAATCTATCCTTTGGAAATAAGTATTGACATAACTGAGTAAGATAGACAATAAATAAATAAATAAATAATTCCTTGCATTTGTTTATTCTACAGATAACCGGGTTGTGGTTCGAACAAATGAAGTATTATAAGTTTCGTCAAAATGACCGCTGTGCATCGTTGGATATTGACGGTTCTGAATCTAATGGCAACCTGAGATTAACATACAAAAAGACGAGCAGGTGGTAAGTAATACATAACTGGATACCTACATCAGCTCTAGATAAGATTTAAATTAAACTTTATATACTTATCAAATAAGCATTGTGAGTTTAACAAGCCTCCCTAGCTATTTTCAATTCGATATCTATCATATTTCCATATTAATATGCAAATTTATTCAATTAATTTTATTAACTTCATTAATATGCAACATATCAAATGTATCTACATCTATATAGTATCAGTCAACAATCAATTATCAAAGCCAATCCTCATTTTGGTGAAATTAACTCTGTAATTATGATAAAACTGATTAATTGATAATTAACCTAATTAAGCCAATTCCGGCTCGAATTTCACATTTTAAAGTAGGCAAATGTATGAACACTGTATATTAAAGATGATTACAGCTTATTTGGAGCGTTTTCATCCAGTAATAGTTAAGAAATTTGAGTTTTAAGACTAAGTTTTCACCTATCTTTTTGCACGCAAGCAGAATAGCATTGATATTATTCCGCCTCAGTAAGTCGTTGGTCAGACAGTTGACGCCAGGGTATGCGTGACTTTTTGCGTTCTCCAACACGCAAAAGGAGGGGTAGAATCTTCTCGAAGGAGGATATAGTGTGTACGACTTGAGGTCCAGTTTAGCTAAGGTGATAGGCCAAGGGGGTAGTGAGCGGTGAGGGGGATGCAAGATCTAAGGTGGAGGATCTCTACCATCGTCGTAGGAGAGGGAAGCTGGTCATGTGACAGGTAGTCCTAATAAAAGTCGTGAATGTAGGGGAAACCGGACAGTTCAAGTGACGGGGGATAGCTGGATTGTCATCCAGGTCATGGTGCGCGTCTAAGTTTTGTTTTGGCTCCCTAGCCTCGAGGGGGAGTGAGATGATTTTGTTTATACGATAATCAAGTCGATGAATAGAGTGATTCTACCGTTTGTGTGATATTAAATTTACGACATGTAAATTTACATTTGCATATTTTAATCGAGTTTCAATCTGCATATTTTAATCGAGTGTTAATCTGCATATTTTAATCGAGTGTCATCTGCATATTTCATACTACGAGTGTTTACTGCGCATATTTTGATTTCGAACTGTTTCGTGACTAGAAATATGTCCTTGCGCATATTTGCATATTTTGTTTTGATTCCGTACTACGAGTGTTTCTACTGCGCATATTTTGATTCCGAACGTTTCTTTGGACTAGCAAATGTCACATGTGCCTATTTGCATATTTCATTCATTTAACATTACCGGATTTTGGACTAATTATTGACTTCCTGGACTATATTGCGAACAATAAACTTTTCAGTCGAGGATTGGTTTATAAATGGAACGTTTCCTCGTGGTGAAGATTTTCAGTAGTGGTTCAGTGAGTGGCTGTTTCTGCGCAGCTAGTGTTCCCATACGATCAACTGAGATAGGCGGCTAACCCAGGATATTTGGATTACGTCGCACCATTCACAAATCAAACCGGATAAATGATGAGTACAAATAATTCTACTTTAATTAAAATCAATTAAAACTCAGATTTTTTGTCAAATTCAAATTTTTTTTATTTTTAATCAAAAATTAATTAAGATTTTGGGGGTATCAGATGTTACATAGGCAGGGGGAATAGCCCATTGGGAAGTAGAACATTATATCAGAACGGATCCATAGGTAGGCAGGTTGATGTATTATTTGTCTGTATTGTTTTACTTGTTTACTTGAGATACAATTGTTGGATGGAAATTCATTCACAAATCTTATAATTTAGTAGTGTTTGATCCATTTTGAAATCCTTTGTTTATTATAAGTTTGTTTTTCAGGTATTAAAAATTTGTTTTACAAGATTAATTAATTAATTATAATTTATAAATTTAATTAATTAAAGAATTATTTTTTTATTTAAGAATATTTTGTGTTCTTCGGCGAATTGAGCTAGTAATTTTTTTTTTGTTTTGTTCAGTTTACCACTTCCGGGCATTGAAATTTGTTTCAAGGGTGGTTACCTGACAATTTGTCGCCCAGTACGTGTGGCATGAATTTTACTGGGGACCTGAGATAGTAAAATTTTGAATTGTTAGAATTTCGTTGGTCTAGCCAAATTGGTTACCTGACAATTTGGCGAGCCCAAAGTGTAGCATGTAATTAACATCGGGCCCGTGATAATTAATAACAATCCTTAATTTTCTTTAATTAACCTTAAATTGATATAAAAAAAAAAAAAAAAATGGATAAAATGGATCAAAGAGAACAGGGAATCATTTTTAACAGTACGTTAAATGAGATGAATATGGAGGGAGAAGATGTATTTCCCGATATGTCAAGTGTTATAAATGTTGAAAATGAAAGTATGCCAGCGATGGAGGGCTATTTCATCAACAGGAAATTCGACTGTGACAGGGTTAGGCACACTAACAGAGACAGATGAGGGGATAGTGAGTGGTAGCTCATTAGAGAACAATCATACAGAACAAACAATGGAATCAGATGGGGGGACTAAAAGTGATAGTTCGGTAGGGGTAGATAGGTCAAACAAACAAGAGGAACAGAAAAAAGAGAGCATGCCAGATATAATGGAAATGCTCAAACAAATGATGTTTAAGTTTGAAAAACAATCACAAGAGTTAAGACAGGACCTGGGTGGAAAAATGGATAAACAATCACAGGAAATAGGGGGGTTATCCCAGGAAAATAGGGACACTGCAAACAAGTTGTCACAGGAAATGAAGGAGGAAATTCATAAAATTAACATACAGTCGCAAAAACTGGAAGAAAGACTTGATAAAAAATTGCAGGAAATGGGAAACAAAATTGATGGAAAAATAAAGGGAATAAAACATGAATTAGAAGATGTTAAACAAGACACAACAAAACAGGTTATCAAGGTAGAAAGAGAAATAGCAGAGGTTGTTAAGCAGATGGAGGGAATTAATGACAAAATAGAGGACAAAATAGAGAAGCAGACAAAATCATTAATTCAAATCACCACAAATAAGGAGAACAAAAATGAAGAACGGTTTGAGATAATTGATCAGAAAATTCAAAAAATCAATAAAGAAATATCTGAAACAGATAGACTGGGTGCTTGCATGAACAACCAGATTGAAGATTTGGGTAGGAAGTTGAAGAAAATTAATACAGCTAATCAGGAGCAAGAAAACCAAAGAAAAGAAAGAGACAAACAAGTGCAACACTTAAAAAAACAGATAGATGATGTTAACAAACAGGTCATTGTTATTAACAAACAGGTTCAGGACAGCGTAGACGTAACCCTAGAAATAATCAAAGAAAAAGAGTTGCCGGTAATTGAAGGAAAATTACTTCAAGAGATAAAGAAAAGAACTGAGAAAATAGCATCTGCACACATTCAAAGCGACCGATATAACATAAACCGATGGGAAAAGGAGGAATATGTGGCCAACAAGTTAATCCGGGAAGAGATTAAATTCACCAGTAATCCAAATGGCACACATCCTGTTGAATTCATTCGGATAATGGAGTCAAGGTTCCAAATGTATGATGTAGAAGAAGAGAGTAAAGTCAGCTTAATAATACAATGTTGTGGAGGTCCTGTGAAAACATGGATACAAGAAAATGACTTTGATAGTTATCAGGATTTCAAAACGTTGTTTTTCAATCGCTACTGGAACGTACACGAACAAGGGAAGGTAATTAGTTCAGTCTATAATGGTCAATATAATAGTAAGGGATCATCATCCATGTCCGGATATGTGCAACGCATTGTGAAACAGGTAGGCTTTTCGCCTCACCCTTTGCCGAATCTGAACAAATTTTGGACGATTAGTACCGCTTTTTCTCTGAGAAGGTCAGGGCTATGCTATCTCAAAGCAGACTCCATTGACGATATGATAAAAATGTTTTAAAGATTCTTGAAAAAGCAAACATTTCGTATGTAGTAAACCCACTGAGAACCAAGGAGGATATAATTCCGGGGGGTACAAGGGAAATCAACAAGCAAATCGTGGGTATAACACACGCGATAATCGAAATCCTAATCACAACTGGAGACAGGGCAATCCTTCCTACAATAGCTACAATAATAACAACAACAATCCCAGCAACTACAATAACAATAATAACAATCGAGAAGACATCAATAGGACCAATGAAAGACGTGAACCACAAGTAATTGCCCATATGACCATAGAAAACGGAGAACAGGTTCCCTCAACCTCACAACCTTTAAACCACTAATGACTGGGGAAGTAACCGGGGTCATCAGTCCGTCTATAGAAATTCCCGTTAATGAGGTAAATACTGTATTCAGAAGCCTAGTGAATTTTTATTATAGTGCTCCTCACCATTTTGAGTGCAGTGCTAATCCCTCAAAGAAACTAAATTTACAAACAGGCCCGACTCTTTGTACCAATTATACCTCGTCACAACTTTGGACCCACCACCAAGGTACATGTATCTCGACGTTCCCAAAATAAAAATCAAAACTAACAATGTGGCCCCGCGACACATTTAAATTACTTTTCTATTATTTTGAATGGAGTGGAGCCTCTGTATCGGCATCGCTGTCCGAAGTCTGAGCGCACGCCTAGGGGAAATTAGGGGATGGACGGGTTGACAAGACTACTTATTCCGCTCGAATGAAGAGCGGCGAAATAAGCACTGCACTCAAAATGGTGAGGAGCACTATAGAAGAGGACCTAACACATGAAATCAAAGAAATTCCTAACTGTCCTAGTGTTAAATGTTGATTGAAAAACAAGAGGTAACTGCGTTGTTTGACAGTGGCAGCGAGGTGTCATGCATTTCAGAAGAGTTCTATGATAAACTAGTAATGGGGGGGTTATTACATCACTACCTGTAGTTGGTATAACTGGGGTTGGGGGCTAAAAAACAAACGTAGTAAAAGGGTTAATAAACAGGTTTTTGTAGACGCCCATATTGAAGAGATAAAAACTAAAGCCTTTTTTTTTAGTGGTAAACAACTTGGTCAGAGAAGTTATATTAGGTGTGGGACTGGCTTACCGAAAATTCAGTTGTTATCGATTTCAATACTAAGAAAATTTCAAATCAAGGGACAATGGATAAATAATCAATTAATTAACATGAATAAATTAAATGTTAGTGATGATAGTGGCTTAACCGCAGTTTGTCAGTTAAATTTTATGATCAGGATTTTTATACTAATAAGGAGGAAATCAAATCAGTAATTAGTGAGGAAAAAGAAAAGATTGTTACTATTGTTAAAAATTTTTAAATTTAACCCCTGAACAAAAGGTACAGCTACATAATGTTTTATGGAAAAATAGAGCAGTTTTTAAAGATACCCCCCGGTAAAATAAAGGGATTTTAATGTAAACTCAAAGTAAAAAAATAATGAAGGGTACCTTTGAGCGAAACTATCCTATTCCATATGGCCCACAAAACAACAGTTGATGATCAAATTCGTAAAATGGGTAGAGATAGGAATAATAGAAAGAAGTGATAGTCCATACATTAACCCTATGGTTTTTGTTGTAAAGAAAGAAAGGGTTTAGTTCGTTGTGTTTAGATGCTAGACAGTTAAAACAAAGATTGATCCCCGAGTATGAAAGTCCATGCCCTCCACAAGAAAATATTACAGGGATTTGGTGAATTTTTAATACTTAACTAAAAACGATATGGTTGCCTCATATTGGCAATTAGCCCTTGAAAAAAGAGAGTTAGAAAATTGACCATCATTTAAATATAATCAAGACATTTTATAGTTTTTTTCGTTCTCCCGTTTGGATTAAATGGGTTTTAGTAGCCAATTTCCATTAGAGCCAATGACCCAGTGTTAGGAATAGATATACACACTTTTTGTAAGGTGTATGTGGATGACTTTTTAATTTTTTCACGAACTTATGATGAACATGTATTGCATATCGATATAGTCCTTGAACGATTAGAAAGAGCAGGTGTAACTATTAATTTATTAAAATCCAGTTTTTGTCAATTTAGCCTTCCATTTTTGGGCCATATTTTAAGCAACAAAGGTTTGAGTCCTGACCCATGTAAACTAGATATTATTCATTGCTGGCCCAAGCCTAAAAACTTACGACAATTGAAAGGTTTCCTAGGTCTATGTTCATTTTACCGGATCTATGCGCTAGACTACGCGCAGGCGACAGTGGCCTTGCAAGAGCTCACAAAGAAAGGGGTTAGATGGAACTGGACGCCCGCACACGATACTGCATTTGAAAGAGTAAAAAAATTGTTTGTTGAAACTATGCAACTAAATTCCCCGACTATCAACAGCCCTTTTATTTGCAATGTGATGCCAGTGACTTGGGTTTAGGGGCAATTTTATTTCAAAAGGATAAAGATGGAAATGATAAAATAATATGTATGGCTTCAAGAATAATCAGAGGCAGTGAATTACATTTTACAGTTTCAGAGAAAGAATTACTCGCCATTGTTTGGGCATTAATGAAATTCAGAATATTTATCACAGGAGTAGAATTGATTATTATCACGGACCATAAAGCACTGACTTTTCTTATGCAAAGTAGATTGTTATCAAGTAGGCTATCACGCTGGATACTATTGATACAGCAATTTAATTTTACCATTTTTCATTGTTCAGGTAAAGCAAATGTAGCTGCTGATACACAAGTAGATTTCCTATAAAAGATACCGGAGAGATAGAGGACACGCCCACTACATCACGAGATGTATTAATTGCACCGATTATTCAAAATGTCAGTTCAGATTTGCGTAAGAAAATGAGAAAAAAGAAGATTATCAAAGGTTGGATGATAAATTTGGAAAAATTAGAGTGAAGTCGAAACTAACAATGGTAAATTTACAGATAAATATATGATTCATAATAAAAGTTGTTTCATAGAAAAGAAATAAATAAAAAAATGGAAACTATGTGTCCCAAAAGTATTGTTACGGATGTAATTGAAAGCATCTTTTAGAATAGGCCCATTTTGGGCTAAAGGAAATGTTTTATGCCCTGCAAGGTATTTTCTGGTCATAAATTTGGCAAAAAACTGTCAGAAAAATAGTGGGGGTTGTGACGTGTCAAAGAACAAAACCCCCCTCTAACTAAAAAGGGGGGGACTTATGCCCCTTTTGTGCCTACAGGAATTGGAAAAATTAAATTTCCTTGATTCAGGACCAATCCCAACTGGATTACGAAAATTTCCGTTATATTATTGTATTTTTAAAATTTTTCTAAAAACTTGTAACTTTATACCCAGGTAAACAGACTGCAATTCTGTAGAAATAAAGCTAAACATACAGGACTCTGTGCAACACCCGTTTGCTAGGTTAGGACCCGGGAATCATTTCATGTCCATAAGGGAATGAAACACTAAAAAAAAAGGGGGGTAAGAGCCTTTTTAATTCAATTAACCCCCAATAAAACTTTTGAAGAGTCATGAGAGAGATTGGCCGTTGTGTAAAAATTTTTTCCCATAAAAACCATTCTACTGGGTAAAAGGGTTTCCCTCAATTTGAATTTGGATTTATTCTTCTTATCTGACAGTATTTATGCTCCTATGACTACCCCAAATCAAAAATTTAAAACCCAAAAATAGCATAGGATTCAACATCAGTGAAAAAATTTGTTAGAATACCCATAATGCAAAAAATTATACCGCATCAAAAAGATTACATACAAAGGGCGAAGAGAGAAAAAGAAGACATGGGGAAAAATACACACGTAAAAACTGTATTTAAAAATAGGTGATAAAGTATTTTTAAAATCATTAAAGATAAAAATTGCTGGCTAAGGAATGTAAGAAGTTTTTTTTGATTTATGAGGGCCCATATGGGGTTTATCTCAATCGCATTTTTGAAGCGTATGAAACTGTAATGGGGTTTGGGAATATAAAGGAGTTTTTAATTAGAAAATTTTAAAACATACAAACAAATCAAAAGATCATTAGTAATTGTTTTGAGAAAAGATGTGAAAGTAGGACATATGTTTTTATGCTGACGGGCATAAGATAATTGTAAATAAACTTGATGACAATCAAGAAATAATGTTCTAAGAAGTAAAATAACTTCGTTTTTGTAATAAAAAGGGTACCTAATTAGAAGTTTATTAGGACAAAATTTTTTTTTTTTTTTGTTAGAATCTTTATTACTCGTTTTGGAATAAAAAAAAGGATTGTACTTTGCAGATATTTTGGTATGGAAGTTGGTTCGCGAAAATAAAATAACAAGTATTTGTTGTTTCTTGTATCGCGAGATAAGCACCCTTTGAAGGCACGGAAAGCAGCAAAAGAGGGGGGGGTATTTTCAAAATTTGGAAGGGGTATGGTGCGCATGCGTGAAAAAAACGCAGACTGCGAGGTCGTCGGGCTTCAATAAAAGTGGTTTTTTGACAAAAAACAGCTGTACCAAAACGATACCTCAGGTATAGGTGATTCCAGGAAGCTAGCTCACTTTTACCCAACCCGGAAATAAAGTCAGTTTCAAAATAAAACACTAACAAAATTTACACGTTTTAATTTTCAATTTAAATTTTTTTTTTTCTATTGAATTTGGGAAACCATGCCAACTAATGATATAAGGATTGATCAATATATGACAATCATTGTTTTGTGATGAAAAAATTTCCTTTTTAATTTAATTTTTATTTTTAATGTTATATTTCTTTTTTTTGAATTACATTGGATGTAGTGCAAAAGGGAGATTTTTATAGGCAGGCGAGATGTAATTCAACTAGGTGGAGGATTTTTTTTGTAAAAGATAAAATAAAGATACAAAAATAGTATTAAGTTAAAAAATTTCATTTGGGTAATTTTATTTTTTTTTTTTCTTTGTATAAAAAATTTTAAAAAGATTCCCAAATTTTATTTATTCATACGGGGGAATTGTGAGTTAACAACCCCCTAGCTATTTTTAAACGAATCTTCAATTTTTCCTATTAAAATGCAAAATTTTTTTCAATTTAAATTTTTTTAAATTTATTTTAAAATGCAAAATATCAAATGTATCTAAATCTATATAGTACAGTCAAAAATCAATTATCAAGCCATCCTCATTTGGTGAAATTAACTCGTAATTATGATAAAACTGATTAAATTTATAATTAACCTAATTAAAACCAATTCCGGCTCGAATTTCACATTTTAAAATAGGGAAATGTTGAAAAATGTATATAAAGTGATTCAGCTTATTTGGGGCGTTTTCATCAGTAAAGTTAGAAATTTTAGTTTTTAAAACTAAGTTTTCCCATCTTTTTTTCACGCAAGCAAATAGCATTGATATTATTCCGCCTCATAAGTCGTGGGAGACAGTGACGCCCGGGATCGTGACTTTTTGCGTTCTCCAAAACGCAAAAAAGGGGGGGTAGAAACTTCTCGAAAGGGGGATATGTGTGTACGACTTTAGGTACAGTTTAGTAAGGTGAAGGCCAAGGGGGGGAGTGAGCGGTGAGGGGGATTAAATTAAGGTGGAGGATTCTACCATCGTCGTAGGAGAGGGAAGCTGGTCATGTGACAGGTAGTCCTAATAAAAGTTGTGAATGTAGGGGAAACCGGACAGTTCAAGTGACGGGGGATAGCTGGATTGTCATCCAGGTCATGGTGCGCGTCTAAGTTTTGTTTTGGCTCCCTAGCCTCGAGGGGGAGTGAGATGATTTTGTTTATACGATAATCAAGTCGATGAATAGAGTGATTCTACCGTTTGTGTGATATTAAATTTACGACATGTAAATTTACATTTGCATATTTTAATCGAGTTTCAATCTGTATATTTTAATCGAGTGTCAATCTGCATATTTTAATCGAGTGTCAATCTGCATATTTTAATCGAGTGTCATCTGCATATTTTAAACGAGTGTTTCTACTGCGCATATTTTGATTTCGAACTGTTCCGTGACTAGCAATATGTCACTTGCCGCATATTTGCACATTTTGATTGATTCCGACTACGAGTGTTTCTTCTGCGCATAATTTGATTTCGAACTGTTTCGTGACTAGCAAATGTCACATGTGCCTATTTGCATATTCCATTCATTTAACATTACCGGATTTTGGACTAATTATTGACTTCCTGGAACTATATTGCGAACAATAAACTTTCAGTCGAGGATTGGTTTATAAATGGAACGTTCTCGTGGTGAAGATTCTCAGTAGTGGTTCAGTGAGTGGCTGTTTCTGCGCAGCTAGTGTTCCCCTACGATCAGCTGAGATAGGCGGCTAACCCAGGATATTTGGATTACGTCGCACCATTCACAAATCGACCGGATAAATGATGAGTACAAAATAATTCTACTTTAATTAAAATCAATTAAAACTCAGATTTCTTTGTCAAATTCAAATCATTTTTTATTTTTAATCAAAAATATATATTAAGATTTTGGGGGTATCAGATGTTACATAGGCAGGGGGAATAGCCCATTGGGAAGTAGAACATTATATCAGAACGGATCCATTAGTCGTTCATCTCGGTCGAAAGTTGGGCTCAACTTGGGGGGCAAGAGCTAACCCATATAATTCGGTTCTACACATCACAGAGCATGTATTGTTGTATAACCGAAGAAAAAATTTCACTGCTAACAATACGTCACGACGCTTCAAAGATGGCCGACGCTTCATTTCTAATGCCGCACATTGACTTACTAAAACCAAAATAAATGTTAGGAAAATAATCGCAGACACTTAATTTTACTTGTATTCCATTCAGAAGAAAGTTCACAACAATAAAAATGCAACTAAAATAAAAATACAACAATTGAATAGTCAGTTATAAGTCAAAATAGACCTTGTGAACCCACTTTTTCCAAACTACGCCTTAATTTACGGATATCTCAAGTGTACAATATCAACCACAATATTTTGAAAAAATCACAAATGTGTGTCAGCATATTGGTAACAAGATGGCTATAACATAATTTGTATTTAATGAGATTTTAAACCTCAAATATTACAAAACTAAACATGTGTATGTGTTGATTCTCATTAAATATCCTGTTATTTGCACATATAGTGCAGTCCCTGGCCATATTACCAGCAGGAATTTCGACCTGGACGAATTTTATCTTTTGATCCTGTTAGGGTATACCATAAGGATAAAAAAATCTTGGGTAGATATCTGCCGTTCCGGCCCTAAGATTTTTACGACGCCATCTTCTTTTGGGCATATGCATATAGTACACGCTCTTGGTTTTTATACATTTTCTATACTGTTTCTTTCAGTTGTAATAAATCTGAAGTAATATTTGGATTCTCTATGAAATTACCAATTACATGATATAAATTTTGTCATTCTGGGAACAAAGTGGGATAATAGAAAATTACATATTAGTCATGCATATAAGTGATGCGGATTGTGCGTTTCATTATAGACATATAACATTTGGCACAAAATATTAGGGATGTAACTGGATAAATATTTGAATATTGGTCTATCTCAGAATTGTCCCACGACACCAATAGGGGCCATTTTACAATTTTACAAGATGGCGGCCAAACGTGTTGTTTGAAATTTTATGATAGATTGCTAAAATTTGGTAAATTTAGTAAACATGCCATAAAATAAATTAAATAAATAAATTCGTATTTAGAGTCTACCCACTCAGTCATGTAACTGATTTTCAGTGGGGCACAGTAAACCAAAGCGACCTAGCCAACCCTGTAGGCATGATGAATGCATGATAGGACATAGCTAAAAAATGTAGAAGATCATGAGAAAATGGAACGAAGACCATGCTTTTCAAGTTTCCATCAAAAACACCTAAAATTAAATTACGAAGTGTGATAAGTTCAAGATGAAGATAATCACAGTACGATAAAATAGCAGCATTCATGTTGAGTTACGTGAACTCGGTTCTAAATGCAATACATTATCGTATTGACTCTTACAACAAACAACAAAACAAACAGACAAAACTTTATTTTTATCTCCACCTTGTTATACTTGGATATATACCAACCAAATATTTTTACAAAGGTTTCTTATTCATCTGATTGGGTGGGTGGTGGCTAATAGTTTTCTGGCTAATTGCTAATTCTGTGTTTATGTTTGTGGATCCCAAACGGATAAACTTTAAGAAAAGATATGTGGCACCAACCAATGACAGTCATCTACGGGACTATTGCCTTTTCCAAACGAGAATTTAATTACACAAACTTAAATGGGAACATAAACTTTTTCATTTTCATGTTTAAAATTCATTAACAAGATGAAGTGTTATAGAAACTAGTCCATTGCCTTCAATGTGTACGAATAATGTGTGTATTATTTATTATAAGTAAAGTATTATTGTTTATTTTTAATGCCACCCATTATGATACATTGCTTCTAAAAAGTATTGAATTGATATAACACATAAAAATGTAATTTTTCAATGGCGTGCCCTATTTGTGTACCAAATAACAAGATTACTTATACCATTAAATTTACGTGGTTCATATGTGTGACGGCCATCTTTTAAAATGGCTGCCATTGGTGCCACTCAGTTAGTTTGACATGAAGGCATTTTGGTGTGGCTCGGTCTTGTGGTTAGCCTACCTACTTCCACTGCAGAAGGTCCAGGGTTCGATTCCCGCTAAAGTCAGAAGTTTTTAACTTCTGATTTGTACTTAAGTCCATCAGTTCTTGTCTTTGTAAACGAATTTGGAATTTGAAATTTCTAAACGGTGACTTTGGAGCCGTCCTAGCGACGCAGGCACATAATAAATTTAAAGTTGATCTGAATCGGCCTTGTTGATTCTGGCGTTGATCTGCGGGTGTTCGCACTGTCCATACCACTGATGCTATATTACCTATTAAAAATAGTGATCTTTGGTTGGTTATCGCTCACTCGTCGATTACTTCGGGTCCTAGGGTTGGCTTGGTCGCTTTGGTTTACTGTCCCCCACTGGTAATCAGTTACATGACTGAGTGGGTATAGACTCTAAATACGAATTTATTTATTTAATTTATTTTATGGCATGTTTACTAAATTTACCAAATTTTAGCAATCTTTCATAAAATTTCAAACAACACGTTTGGCCGCCATCTTGTAAAATTGTAAAATGGCCCCTATTGGTGTCGTGGGACAATTCTGAGATATACCAATATTCTAATATTTATCCAGTTACATCCCTAATATTTTGTGCCAAATGTTATATGTCTATAATGAAACGCACAATCCGCATCACTTATATGCATGACTAATATGTAATTTTCTATTATCCCACTTTGTTCCCAGAATGACAAAATTTATATCATGTAATTGGTAATTTCATAGAGAATCCAAATATTACTTCAGATTTATTACAACTGAAAGAAACAGTATAGAAAATGTATAAAAACCAAGAGCGTGTACTATATGCATATGCCCAAAAGAAGATGGCGTCGTAAAAATCTTAGGGCCGGAACGACAGATGTCTACCCAAGATTTTTTTATCCTTATGGTATACCCTAACAGGATCAAAAGATAAAATTCATCCAGGTCGAAATTCCTGCTGGTATTATGGCCAGGGACGTGCACTATATGTGCAAATAAAAGGATATTTAATGAGAATCAACACATACACATGTTTAGTTTTGTAATTATTTGAGGTTTAAAATCTCATTAGATACAAATTATGTTATAGCCATCTTGTTGCCAATATGCTGACACACATTCGTGATTTTTTTCAAAATATTGTGGTTGATATTGTACACTTGAGATATCCGTAAAGTAAGGCGTAGTTTGGAAAAAGTGGGTTCACAAGGTCTATTTTGACCTATAACTGACTATTCCATTGTTGTATTTTTATTTTAGTTGCATTTGTATTGTTGTGAACTTTCTTCTGAATGGAATACAAGTAAAATTAAGTGTCTGCGATTATTTTCCTAACATTTATTTTGGTTTTAGTAAGTCAATGTGCGGCATTAGAAATGAAGCGTCGGCCATCTTTGAAGCGTCGTGACGTATTGTTAGCAGTGAAATTTTTTCTTCAGTTATACAACAATACATGCTCTGTGATGTGTAGAACCGAATTATATGGGTTAGCACTTGCCCCCCAAGTTGAGCCCATTGTAGGCCTTTTCGCCGTCGAGATGAACGACTACATAGGTAGGCAGGTTGATGTATTATTTGTCTGTATTGTTTTACTTCAATATAACCTAAATCTTGGATGGAAATTCATTCACAAATCTTATAATTTAGTAGTGTTTTGATCCATTTTGAAATCCTTTGTTTATTATTAGTTTGTTTTTCAGGTATTAAAAATTTGTTTTACAAGATTAATTAATTAATTATAATTTATAATTAATTAATTAATAGAATTATTTTTTATTGAAGAATATTTTGTGTTCTTCGGCAATTGAGCTAGTAATTTTATTTTTGTTTTGTTCAGTTTACCACTTCCGGGCATTGAAACACTTGTTTCAAGGGTGGTTATCTGACAGTATACATGGACAGATCTTATATACAGTCGTAGAATATCAATATATTGGATCAATCCACGAACTAGCCAATTGTACACTTTTTAACAAAATCCAAAATACTGAAAATCGTGTTAATTTTTTAAAATTATTTAAAAGTAAATTTTTGAAAAGTGTTAATGTAAATAGACCAATATTTCCGCTTCCGTGATGAAACAAAATTTCACACATCTGTGGTGTTAGGGAGCAGAGCGAATTAGAATTTACTGGGTATTCACGTGTTTGAGTGTATATTTGTGCAGAGTTTCAAGACACGATGTTATAAATGGGCATTTAAGATTGATACGATGCTCTAGTAGCTATGCGGAACAAAAAAAGAAGCAGGTTAAAGCCGATCCAAGAAATTTCCCAAAACGCCAATTTTTGCAAATTTCATGATCCAAAAAATTAAAAAAAAAAGTTTAAATCACAGTTACAAGATTTTTTTATATGGTCATTTTGAAGTTGTAATATGCTTATTATTTATGTTATTGTATTTATACATAATATTTTATTGTAAGTGTTAACTGAAATTTTTATGTTCTACTGTTTTTGTTACGATTTATGTTCTTTATAATATGATTTTAAATTTATTATCTTAGTACCTCAATGTAAAATGGCAGCAATGCTGTATTTGAGTGAATAAATAAATAAATAGATTATGACTGTGTTAAAAAATATTTTTTTGGGGGTAATAGCCCCTTTAAACACCAAAACACATGTCCTATATAAATAATAAATAAATTCAAGAAATAAATTTTATTTAGAGTCTACCCACTCAATTATATAACTGATTTTCAGTGGGGGACTTTAAATCAAAGCGACCAAGCCAACCCTGTAGGCCCCGACGCAATCGACGAGTGAGCGATAGCCAACCAAAGATCGATATTTTTAATAGGAAATATAGCAATCAGTGGTATGGACAGTGCGAACACCCGCGAATCCTATAATTGTTGCGACCTTGTTTGCATTGGGTGAGCGCAGGCCACAATACAACACAGTTTGTCCCACCATATCCTGAGCCCGGCGTTTTAGGGTTCAAAGAAACTAGGATATGTCGCCTGCTCTATTATGAAAGGTTGTAAACCCGTCCGAATTTGACGGGAAGGATGGGCCTCTCCGTAATAACAAAGTACAATCACATCCGATGCAAGTTGGTTGCAACCTCCCGAGTATCGAAAACCACTTGTATGTAGGCCTGGGTTTAGTGGTTTACTCTTCTTGCTGCGCCTACATTACTATAATGCCGCGCAAGATCAACGTTTCAATTACACTCGCTCCATCAATATCATCCCCATACAGGATATAGGGCCAAGGTCGCACTGGACGTGACTTTACTTTACTGCTCTGCGAAGTCCACTTCAGCTGTCAAACTGTGATACGTTTACAATGCGACCACCACAGCCTGCGCTCTTTGAACCCACAAAACGCCGGGCTCAGGATATGGTGAGACAAAGTGTAGGTGATTGTAGGGGGGTGCGAGGTAGAGGGTAGTAGACTGTATTTTTGTGAGAATGTAGGGTAAGACGTGAAAAGATTGAAAGTACAGGGAAGCCCAGATATTTTATAAACTAAATCACTAACCGACTTAGCCGCACGTCGAGTATAATCATATATATATATTATATACAATTATTATTTTATTTATTATTATTTATACAATTATGTTGAGGTAGTTTCTGTTCGTGCTCTGATTGGCATCAGAGTTGTTTAAAATTTTGCTCACCTGTCAGGAATTGAAATTGTAGGGCTCCATAGTGGCACTTAAATGGTTATAGGTGAACTCTACAAAAAATAAATTGATTTTTACAATTTTGGATTTTCTGAAAAAGTCAAAATTTAATCATTTTCGTGAGTTAATTCTGTCTGACAAACAAACAAAATTGATAATCTACGACCGTAGGACTGTCCATGATTGCCTTCTTGACAACTATGTAAAGTTTCATATACATCGTATGCATCCTCGTCGAGCGAACAGCTATTTGCTAAGTGCCAAATGTGTCCTATTCCTTCTTAAAGAAATAATTGTGATATCACTAGCGAAGTACTATAGCCACACTATCGACGTGTAATCGCAGAGGAGAGTATGTTCTCTACGAGCGAGAGACAGAGAAAGACAAACACTTAACCGGCAGGGCAAGCATTTGACTGCAAGTGGATGACTCAGAATACGTCACAGTCGGTGGTAAATGAAGGGAAATAAGAGGAGGGATAGTCAAAATAGTGGCGCGAACAACACTACAAAGAAATCATTGTGTGGCTCGTTGGTCTTGTGGTTAGCGTCTCTGCATCCAAAGCAGAAGGTCCAGGATTCAACTCTCGCTTTAGGCACAAGTTTAAAGCTTCTGATTTGGATTTGAGTCCATCAGTTCTCGGCTAAGCAATGTGTAAACGGTGACTTTGGAGCATCCTAGCAACGAGGCACATAATAAATTCTAGGGTTGTCCCGAATAGCCTTGTTGATTTTGGCGCTGTCTGCGGGTGGAATCGTGTCCAGCTTGATTGATCGGGGTTACCAACTTAAAATATTCCTGTCTCTAGTTGGTCATTGATCGCTTGTCGTTAGTTTTGTCGCCTATGGGTTAGCTTGGTCGTCTTTAAAAATGTAATGTCCCCCACTGAAAAAAAATCAGTTACGTGACTAAGTGGGTATAGACTCTAAATACGAAAGTACTTATTTATTTATTAATTGTATAGAGATAGTGAGATAGACTAGTCCGGGGGCTTATGATACTTTCGTGCGGTTGTTCACTTTTCTAGGAGAATCTCCACGACATATGGCGGAACTTTGTACCCATTGGGGGTGAACGAGACTACATCCAAATTCCTTGCCCATTGGCCATCTGAACGTAAGTAAAATAACATTGTATTAACACAAAATATACGCATACGAGTCAACTTTACCTATTTGAAACTTTTTTTGGGAACTTTTCCTGCTTCCAGTTGTCTTCTGATAGATATGCAATGTTGCGTCATTGTCAAGATAAGAGATGGTCACTCTTCGAAAGTGAAAGATTAATAAACATTACTGCGCAATACGCACAAATAAATTTCGAAAATTACCAATTTTGATGATTTTACAAAAATCCTAAATCCTAAAAATGCATTTTTATTTACTTCGACTTTTTTGTGATAGTCAAAATAAATGTGCTTCTTTCGAAGACTGTATATACATGACCATAACATGTATGCAAAGTGTGGTAACCATCTGATACAAACTGGCTTCAGGAAAAGTTCCAGAAAAAAATTACTGGTATTGCAGCTCGTCGAATCGGGACGTAAGCTAAAATTATAAATATTTTGCAACTATAGAATCACGCATACAAAAAACTTCAATCACAAAACAAAATTGTGGGAAGCCTGCCCAGGGTGCAATTCATGTCCCTCGTCTGGTCTAAACAATGTTGCGAATAGGACAATTGTGAAGGGAATATCCGAGGGCTGTTTAAGAGGACTTAATCCCTTGCATTCGCATTAACGACCGAGGAAAACCTCGGAAAAACCTTCAGTCTGGATAGCCGGTCTCAACTGGATTTGAATCCGGGACCTCTCGTCTCTCGCTGAACGCCCGAGCACACACTATTGAGATCTAAAGAAAGTCCAAGATTTCTTCATTTTGCGCACTCTTCATATATAAATTCCGGTTTACCAGTGATTGCATCCTTGTCAATCGTTGCAAAGAAAATGTTACACCGGTATTGTTCAAATTTGTTTTGCCAAACTTTGCAAGGATGTAGTCACGGGGCAAAGTGAATTACTTATGTATAATAGTGAGCAAATCTAGAAAAGTAGGCCTACATATTATCACACTAGACACCCAACGATATTTTGCAAGTCTTTCTTCTAGATCTCAGTGCTTTTGAGTGTGTAATATTTGTCTGTATTTTAAAAAGTTATTGGGTATGTAGAAACTCATCACTTTTTTAATTAAGTTTCATTGTAAAAATTCAAGGTTAAATTAGAGTTATTTAACAAAAGGAGTTATAATTGATATTTTATTAATCACCCAGTTTCCCATTTTCTAAAATATGCAACTAAGAAAAAATGAAGTCAATAAAATTGAAACCTGCCACTAATAAAACATCAAAACATTCCCCCCCCCCCAAATTTCAAATTTTACATCTTGCACAGCGTTCAACATAGATGGTAAATTAATGTTCAACTGTTTCTCTTCAGTTTATAAGAGAGAAACGTTGTATTTTATACTGTATTAATTACGAATTTTGAAATATTCCTGTATAAATTTATCAAATTTTACCGCCAAACGGAAAAATTCGCAGAAAGCACGATTTCGAAAAATCCAACTTTTTCTATCCTATAAACTCAAGAACAACAGTTGAACAATCAGTTCACAGAAACCGAACCAGGTACAACGCTGTGCTAGATGTAATTGCAGTTTGAAATTATATTGATGATGCAATATTGGCCGTGCGCACAATCAGAAGAAAAAAAATGTTTTTTGGTCTAATAGCTCCAGGAATCATTTTCATTCACTATGTTTTTACTTAGATGCAAATATTAGAAAATAACAAAACATGGTGGAACAGCCTTGATTTCAACAATTTCTCTATGCAGGCAACAGGTACGAGCGTTGGTGGGTCTTGGATACCGACTACACGAACTTCCTTGTAGTATGGACCTGCCGGCAAACCAAAAACTTATTTAACAACCGTGAGTTTTTATTTTTTTATTTTAACAAACATATCATTGTACGGCAATGGAAATAGTTAGGAGGAAAATCTTTCGTCACAATTTTCACAATATTTCATCAACTATTATTATATTTACTGTATTATATAGTCGGGAGTGTTTCCCGACGAACCAAATCGAGAAATTTCATAAAATTGTTATGTTATTAATTATTTGGACTAAATCATTTCTTTTTTAAAGAATATATTATAACAAATTATAAAAATTGTAAAGTGGAATTACATTTATTTGTTAATAATATAGTAAGTCCAAATAAATGTTAAAAAAATCATTTCAACCTGTTAAGAAGATTGTGGCTTAAATAATATTGTCTGTAAATCAGGTTAGTTTTGTCTTTTACGACTTTAAAGATCAAGTACAACATTAATACAAGCTTTATTTCCACTTTGGACAGCTTTGGTGACCAAACTCACCTTCAGATATTATTGAGGATGATGCAAAATATATCTAAATTAATAATAACAATACATGTTTTGCTCTTCCAAATTATTTTTATGAAAGTTCAAGAAATTTCAGATATCATATTTTGCACATTTCTTCTGCTAAAATGCCCTCAATATAACTGAACCACACATAACGACTTTTTTTACAATGTTTGTTACGGTGCATTTAAAAATTCACTTCCACAAATCCAGCTAATTTCACATACAGTCCGGAGCACTTTTCAACCACTAATTTTCAACGAAAAAAAATAATTTTTGGGACGATGTTAACAAGGGATGAGCGCATGTCGCTATTAGAGCACATTTTATCATTACAAATATTTTCCCCCTTCGCAAGCTTGTGAAATTACGTTAATTTACCTATTTGATGGCATATTTACTGTCATTTAATAACTACAGTGAGAAATTTTTGGAAAATATGCTCTGATCGTCACAATGACACATTCTTATTTAAACATTTTGGTTTAAACCACAGCTCGGTAGGTCAAACGATAGAGCTTCGAAGTGATCCAGACTAAATCTCTGCGTTCTGCGTAATAACTTGGTTTTCTCGAGCTCAGCCATCAGTCTTAAGTATTGATGGATATGATTGATGTTTTGCAGGTCAATTGATGATATTCACAACAGCTGCTCATGTAAGTCAGGGTGACTTGAATGACTACGTTAACATCGCATACGACAGAAACGCTCCAGTTGGTTCGTTGTCAAGAACCTACAGAGACTTCTGTTGATGAGAAAACTTTAAGAGGACACTACCCGGCTAGAATTGAGAACAACACATTGCTCACAGGAAAATGTCCGAGTGCCAGCCAGAAGATTTACGTAAACTCTGGATTATAGAGAAAAGCTAGATTTACGCTCCAATGGCATGCACTTTTTAGCACAATTAAATGCTTGTTAACTTATTCAGACCAGGTGCCCATTATAACAGACATAACAATTGGGAATTTAATTCAATTTGACAAAAAATATGTAGAATTCAAAATCATGTTTCTTTTATCAATTCAATAGGACGAAAAATACAGTTTTTATAGAAGATTGAAAATAAAAATCTGCATAAACGGAAAAAATTGTTTTGGAAAAAGAAAAAAATTGGTTGTAACTATGTTGGATGCATTTGATAGGCGAATTACTGAAATTGTGAAGTCATCTTCTTGGCAGAATGAAAATACTGTAGGTTCGTGTTGGTCTAGCAAAAATGTAAAAATTTACTACATCAAGAAGATCCAATAATTAATTGTACACATTTAGTAATGATTTCATCAAAACAAATTTTAGTGGCAACATTAAACTTATGCAGTTGTGTTTTAACCTTCATAACCAACGTAGGAACATCAGTACGATAAATGTTAGAGTCGTAGCCAGCCAGAGGTCACCGGTGAGAATGTTCAAGGTCAAGCCCAGGAGTAGCAACATGAAGAGAATCGCCAGCAAGTGGAGGAGGCGCCACCTGTGGACATAAAGAAGCAAACCGTGAATCTTAGGAGTTGGATATGCCGAATTAATCTAAGTCATCTAAAGCTCTTGATAAGAATGTATACCAATACTACTTTGGCAAACTTATACTTCGTCTGCTTACTTATAGCTAGCTAGTCTTTTACGTCACTTTCATTGTTAATCAAGGTTAAAATTTAAATCGCTCGTGCGAAACGTTACAGGTGTCTAACTAGGTATATTAGAGTTATGATATCCGAGTGCTGTTTAAGAAGACTCAATTCCTTGTTTTCGCAATAACGACTGAGGAAAATCTTGGAAAAAGCTTCATTTCGGATTTGCGATCTCGACGCGATTCTAGCCCGGGACCTTCCCAACAGAGTATCGCGCTTTACGCTTGAGACACCGCCGTCGGCGTGTAACTTTGTAAATTAAGAGGGCAGTGGCATCAAAGTTATAATGTATACCAAATGGTTACTATACTTAGACAGGCTAAAATTTCGTCTGCGAACTCACAGTGAGTCTGTGACGTCACTTTAATTGTTGAATGAAATTAGTTTGGCTAATTGGCTACTGCAAACCGGAGCTTTGTGATATACACCCAACACAAAAGTCAAATCTACGAACGATTTAAAAACTTCCACGAAGATAGATTTTAAGCTTTCAAATTATTGGATGAGCGTAGCGAGCACATTTCACTACACTGGAGAAAAAAATCCGGAATGTTTTTTTTTCTTTCTTTTTTCTTTCTTTCTTTCTTTCTTTCTTTCTTTCTTTTCTTTCTTTCTTTCTTTCTTTCTTTCTTTTTGTATTTTTGTATGTTTTTCCACACGATTCCGGCTAAACCGATACTCCAATTGAGATGAAATCGAAATCTTTGAACTTAGAACTGTCACGTTTTTGAGCGCAATCGGAAAAATTATTTCTCGTGAGAATCGCAATTTTACGATTTTTTTGTTATTATTTACAAAAATTTCTTCGACTTATAACACCTACATGCTTTATCCTATTTTAATGAAATTTTTGCTCAGAACCATAATTTTATGAATTAAGATATTCGTGTGAAATTTTAGCGCAATTGAAAAGATATTTATCATAAAAATCTAAATTTTACGGTTTTTTTTTTTTTTTAACAATTTTTTGACTTAACACCTACATGCTTTATCCGATTGTAAAGATTTTTTCACAGAACCATTATTTTATGAATTTATATATAAGTGTTAAATTTTGAGCGCAATCCAGAAATTATTTCTTATATAAATCGCAATTATTACGATTTTTTTTCTTTTTTTTTACAATTACAATTAATTTTTAAAAATTAAAAAATTTAAGGTTAATTTTTTTTTTATTTTATTTTATTTTAAAAAAATTTAAACTTTGTAATGGTTTTTTCACAGAACAACAGAAAAGCCGCATAACACATGGCAGCTCAATGCACCAATTACGCTCATCCAACAACGCGGCGGGACTTAAACGTTTTCCTAGTATTTTTTAAAGATAACCAAACCTTTTATTAATAGAATTTAACTAAAATATTTTGAATGATTGTAAGGTTTAAAATTTGAATTCCCAAACAAAATATATCAATGTCATCTAAGGGAAAAAATAATTATTGTTATAATTGTATAGAATGTCAGTAGCACTCACCACCATTACCACTCACCACCTGAGTATCTCTCATCACTCACCATCTGAATATCTTTCACCACTCACCACGACTCACCAACGCTCACCTCCAACCACTTTCACCGTCTGAGTATATCTCACCACTCACCAACACTCACCATCACCACTCACCGCCCACCACTCACCATCTAAGTATCTATCACCACTCACCACTCATACCCACTCACCGTTTGAGCATCTCTCACCACCACCACTCACCACCACCACTCACCATCTGAGCATCTCTCTCGCCTGTGGCAAAGTCTCCGGCTTCTCCTTGAAGTAATAATGTCGTAGCCCCAGCACGTTGGCCTTGAGAAACTCCGGCCACTTTATAGTCGATACATCGAAGTCGAAAGTCTTCCTGTCCGAAGTCGACATTTTCTCCACGAGCTCGTTGGCGGCGCTCATTTCGTATTGCCATTGCCTCATTGTGAAGTAGGCGTACAGCTTCTGGCCACGAATGTATCTACGCTGGATATCCAACATACTGAATCCACTGTAAAGAACGCACCACACATTTATTGTAAATTACTAGAAGCTTCGCAAACGCTTATTCAGGCGCGTTGTTGGATGAACGTAATTGGTGCATTTAGCTGCCATGTGTTATGCAGATTTTCTGTTGTTCTGTGAAAAAATCATTACAATCGGATAAAGCATGTAGGTGTTATAAGTCGAAGAATTTAAAAACTTTTTGGATATTTATTCCAGTGTAGTAGAATGGAATCTTCGCTTCGCTCGCTACGATCATCCAACTTAGACATTTCTGGTAGATTCTACCTTTTTTATTTGAGTAGTGCGCAAAACATGAAAATGTTTATGATTATGAAGAATCACTCAATTCTCATGTTGTGTGGAGCTGGATCTATTGATGGGTCACTTAGATTGGCTCAAATCAGAGTGATTGTGAAAATCTAGTCACTCACGTCATTTTCAATGTTCAAATTTTACTTGTTTTTGTTTATCTAGGCCTAGAAGGTAAGCGGGGTGAGTGTCTCTTCGATTGAACCAACCCCAATTTAAATTTCATACTTGAACAATCCCACCTTGATGAAAGATCTAATTTTAAGAGTACAGCAAAAACCTATAAGTATAAACAATTCAAGGTGTCGGCCTACATTAAATGTATCACTTGCTTGCCTTGAACATACAGATAGGCGGATAAGTCATTTTACACAACAAATCATTTATGAGTAAGTATTTTTCAACTATAAAGTGCATTTGTTGTGTATTGACAAACGTTGGAAGGGTTCGGATAAAAGCAGTATGGACTCCTGGGTTTGATAACTTTTTTTGAACTTCAGAATTTAAAAAAAAAATATCTAAAACAACATACCAGCTGAGAGTGATATTTGGCTACATGCTGTGGAAACATCTTTTCGCTTACACCACACCTGTAAAGCTATCAAGGTTCCATGCGTAGTTTCGACATTAAAAATGCGATATTGTTTCAACGCTTGTGCTCATCCTTTATATTACTCACGTTCTCTTTCTTCCTGAGACCCTGATAACTCCGTCCACCAGCAGCGCGGGAATCGCTTGGAAAAGGAAGACGGCGAAGTTATTCCTCCACGGAGTCTTCCTAATCTTTGCTCCCGGATACCAGAACCGGGTCTGCAGGGGTATCTCTCCACGAAGTCAAGATACATGTCCACCTACTCCCCCCAAGTGCCACTGCCACTCCTACCTCCTGGCGCTTTAAAACTCTCATCACAAAAACTGTCCTTATTGGTTGGATTCCAACCCAGTCTTGTAAGGAATGAACATTGACCATCTCTTGACGACAGTTACTGTAGGAATCGACTTGAGGACGCTTACATTACATCTTAAACGAAAGGCAGGAAGTCTTATGTTTTGATACTGGTCAACAACCAACTGCCGAACACGATCAACGTAAACCCAACTTTAGGTTGATGTGTTGATTGTTGAAATTTAGGAATTGGATCTTGGTTATAATATAGAAGCCTATGGTCTGGACTTTATACATAGTTATTTCTGAAATCTGTTTTTTTCAATTTTCCTGTAAAATTTGATGTAAAAATGGAAAAAAAAATAGTTTGCTTGAAAACACCAATATGAAATAATAAACTCTCCCCTACCTTTTGTTAGCAACGCCCCAAGCGGCAGCGACCATAAGGTTGACCACCTGGTCACAAGGAATGAAGTCAGAGACCTTGGTTTGGGTCGACGTGGACAGAACGGAAGATACCGCTAGAAGCCCCAGCGATGAAGTCGAAATAACCTGTGTTGACATTGTCCACCCAGCCTGGGAAGGGCTCGGCCACGGTTCCCAGAACTGACATGAGAGAAAATTAATTAAAACAGGGACCGATAGTGAGGTTATGTACGGCCCCCCACAAAAAAAAATTGTTGCTGTTTTATTTAAGGTACTCTTTCATTCAGAAAACTATTATGGACTCTTAAGGTTCTTACCCTAGGGTGATTACAATAACCTTGAGAGAGAGGATTTTCGCGTCAAACTACCTGATGTGCCATTCTCTCGGAGTTAATAAATACATGTTTGTTTGATGTTTGGTAGAAAGGTTGAGTTATTTTAGTCTGTGTCAGATAAGTGCGCTTGACCTTGAAACTAGTTGCGTGACCATTTGCCATCAGTCGTGTTGTCAGAGTTCCTCGAGGGGTGGGGGAGTGGTCCCCGACGACGACCCGCCAGTGCTCGCCTCTCGTTTATATCTAGGGCGACGGTCGTCGCCCGGCAGACAAGCGATGCGACTGCTTAGGCGACACCGAACTCCGGCCCTATATACAGCTACGAGAGTTGGGGGGTTTTCAGCTATCTGCACACGCCGCCCCGAAAGAGTTACAATCTTGAAACTCGGTATATGACCTGGTATGTGGTCCATGATATACAAAAAAAAAATCAACCCGATCCGACAACTCGTTCTGTGTTAAAAAAGGCTCTCAACATCGTCAAATTCCTTTCGGCTGGCTGGTGGTTGGGTGGGTGGGTGCGTGGGTGGGTGGGGTGGCTGGCTGGCTGGCTGGCTAGGAGTTCTCCGCGAAGATTAATTTAGCCTACAGAGAAAACGGTAAATCTTAGAACTATAAAACTTGGACCACACTTAGATGTACTTCAGACGCAGTGACGTTTGCTTTCAAAACCAAAATCGGGTAACAGGGACCGGAGAAAATCAAAATTTGGATGATAATCAAAACGCGTAATAACCAAGGCGTGGTAATTTGTACAAACTTGAAATTAAACATGCTATTAACCATTATAAATATCTTGCGTCCAAAACACAAGGGGCTAAATTTGGGGATGACCATGGGCCCAAAAATGACAAAAAACATATCTGAACTTTAAGAAATGAATCATTTAAAGAAAACGCTACAACTGAGATGTTTCAAACGTGGAATACATTTTGATATCTCTCATTCTTTATCACTTTTGAATATGGAAAGCAAAATTGGGTAACGGGTACCGGAGAAAATCAAAATTATCAAAAGTAGGTAATTCCGTACTCTTATGAATAATACGCTATACTGAGAAAACGGTTCATCTTAGAACTTTGAAACTTGGGCCACACTCAAATGTACCTCATATAACAAAACCCGGGCAATTGGGACCGGGGAAAATCAAAATCAAAATCAAAACTCTTAATTACTCAGGCGTAGTAATTTGTAAAAGCTTGAAATTAAACATGCTCTTAACCATTATAAATATCTAGTGCTTATGCTAGTGCGTTGGTCTTGTTGTTAGCGTATCTGCTTCCAATGCAGAAGGGCCAGGGTTCGATTCCCGCTAAAGTCAGAAGTTTTTTAACTTCTGATTTGGACTTAAGTCTATCAGTTCTTGTCTAAGGAGTTTGTAAACGGTGACTTTGGAGCCGTCCTAGCAACGAAGCACATAATAAATTTCAGAGTTGTTCTGAATCGGCCTTGTTGATTCTGGCGTTGATCCGCGGGTGTTCGCACTGTCCATACCACTGATTTGTATATTTCATATTAAAAATATCGATCTTTGTTTGTTTATCGCTCACTCGTCGATTGCGTCGGGCCTGCACTGCAGGGTTGGCTTGGTCGCTTTGATTTAAAGTCCCCCACTAAAAATCAGTTATATAACTGAGTGGGTAGACTCTAAATAATTTTTTTTTTTTTTTTTTATTTAAGGGGTATCTTTGGGGGGACCGTGGGCCCAAAAATGTAAAAAAACAACTTTGAACTTAACAAATTTAATCATTCAAAGTCCATCATTCACACCTTGATAGCGAACGAACAACAAAAAGATGTAATATCCAACCAAATACAAAAATTTGTAAAAAAAACGGCAGCCAAGCTCTCCTTCAAAAGTCTTCGGCTGTGAATGCTGTGAGATATAGAAGTTGAGCCAAGCTTTTTATTCTTTCTCCCTAGTTTCGCTTTGAAAATAAGTAAGATCATTTCGCCTGTTGACGAGCGCCAAGCCAACGATTTTTGTGGTAAAAAAGTAAAATTTTAAACTCGAAATCATAAAAAAATGGCTTGGCCATTGAATTTGGTTCATGGCCAAGATTTTTTTTTATGATTTCGAGTTTAAAAATTTTACTTTTTTACCACAAAATCGTTGGCTTGGCGCTCGTCAACAGGCGAAATGATCTTACTTATTTTCAAAGCGAAACTAGGGAGAAAGAATAAAAAGCTTGGCTCAACTTCTATATCTCACAGCATTCACAGCCGAAGACTTTTGAAGGAGAGCTTGGCTGCCGTTTTTTTTTTTTTTTACAAATTTTTGTATTTGGTTGGATAAATTATATACTCCATATGTACTAGCTGATGTTTGCATGATGGACTTTATCAAATTCACTGGCCTTTAACAATGAGCAGAGCCAAGCTCTGGGCCAAATTCTACCCTGGGCCCAGACAGGGGAGTGTTTCTAATAAGTTTTCACATCCATACCAAGCCAAGACACTGTATCTGGACTGTATCGATAAACAAATTAGTAAATGATTGAATAAGTAACAAACTCATAGATGGACGGATGATGGCCACTTTGATATTGCCTCTTTCCTCCCGGAGTAAAATCTCAGTCAGGAGTTTTGAGAACGAATAGGTGTTGGGGTGGTTTCCAAGCAACCTGGAATCAAAACAATGTACGGTATAGTGAGAGTCAAAGTCAAGGTTCACTAAAAGCTGAATGCATAATACATATTACAACTTAACGAGTACCTGTCTGCAATACCAGTGATTTTTTTCTGGAACTTTTTCTGAAGCCAGTTTTCATCAGATTGTTACCACACTTTGCACACAACTTGTGGTCATGTATATACAGTCTTCAATAAATGCACATTTATTTTATCTAACACAAAAAGTGTAAATAAATTAAATGGATTTTTAGTATTTTGGATTTTTGTAAAATCATCAAAATTGGTAAATTTTGAAATTTATTTGTACGTATTGTGCAAAAATATTTAGTAATATTTCACTTAAGAAGAGAGACCATATCCTTGTTTGACAATTATGCAAAATTGCATATCAATCAGATGACAACTGGAAGCCGGAAAAGTTTCAAATATGTATAGTTAACTCTTAAGCCGTCCTCAACGGCTTCATCACTGCTATTTCATTCACTGAGTACTAAGTTTGTGCTATAATCTCTGTTAATTTCTAAGATTGTTGAGTGAGCTCGAGTAAATCAGGCTTTGGCGCAGAATGCAGAGGTTCAGTCTGGAACACTTGGAAGCTTTTCGTTTGTCCTATCGGGTTGAGGTTTGCACCAAAATATCAAGTAAGAATGTGTGTATGGCAGGAACAGAGCACACATTTAAAATAGTGCTCACTTATTATAGTAAATCACCAAGCAAGTATATTGTTGTATTTTCCCAAGCTTGAGTAGGGGATAAATATTAATTGAAATTAAAACTTTTAAATGTCTCGCTACCCGTTGATGACATTTTTTATTTATCGGGTTGTTTCAAAGCGGCGGTAGTGATATTTTTCTGTCGATGTTTCATTCTTCGTTTTCGTTGTTTCGTTTCTGTTAAAGAAGAAAACAACATGGTCTTCGAAACGTTGACAGAAAAATATCACTACCGCCGCTACGAAACAACCCGATAAATAACTAGGAAAACGCTCAGTTGGACGCGTTGTTGAGCGAGCACCGGTACGTGCAACATGACCCGAGTACGACATTCCCATAAGGCCCACCACACAGTGTAGGCCTACCTGGATATTGACATTATTTGTACACTTTACATTCCAACATCTTTTCATTGTACTAATTCACGTCATGCCTTCTAAAGTGTATCTTTGTATCTTCACTGCCTCCTTCATTTTTTAACATCATTTTTCGAATTTTGATTACCAATAAGTCTTTAAGGTCTTGACCGATTTAGCTGAAAATTTGGAAAATAGGAGAGAATGTTGTACTTATTGATTCTGCAAAATTTCATAACGATCGGTACATTTTTTATTTTTTTTTTTTTTTATTTTTTTATTTTTTATTTTTTATAACCAATGATCGGATTTTGTTCAAAAGCTATACAGCAACCCGCCTAGGTGGTATGTACATGTGTGCAAAATTTCAGGTCGATCAGAGAAACGGTGCGACCTGTATCGAAGCAGTAACAGAAAAAAACAAAAAAAAAACAAACAGACATTCGAGCCATAAGAGTCAAGTGGAGACGCTCGCTACGCTCGCTCAAAAAATGTCATTAATTGAAATGTTGAAATACACTCTTGTACTTCAAAAAGTGATCCAGAGTGTATGTGAAAATAGCTGGACTTACCAGATCAAGTGAAATTTTAAATGAACATTTAACATTGTAAACAATTTTGGCCCAGGCTCATTCAACCGTATTCTGCAAGTGTATGTACAAACATACTGTGAAGTAAGTAAAACTCAGATGTTTGCGGCAGCACTGATCGTTGTGGAGTTCTGCGTCCATCTCTTACCTTGGTGTTTCCAAGATTGATTGCTCTGACGTCATTTCCTCCATCATCTTGATCACGTGACCGGGCTGTTGGTCGGAGGGGTATACTCTCTCCTCGACCACCTCCCCTCCTGTGCAGTTACAGTAGGCGGTTGACACGTAGACGAGAACCTTAAGGATTAGGCAGAAAGATGATTTCATAGAGGGTGGTAAGCCTCATTGAGTTAATAAATAAAGACAATTTTGGTATTTGTTTGTTGCTGGATAGAAAGTGAAAACGTTTTGTTGTAATCGCGAAACTTTTCTCTGTTGCCATTTTGGGGGATTTAGGAGTGAATCTGATTAGGATACTTTTTTTGACAGGCATTGAAATAATTAGTAATGCGTTTATTTGGTTATTTTTTTTTTAAAAGTACGTTATATGGGGTGTAGAACATAAAAACCTTCCTCTGGTTACAAAGTACTTTACATTCCAATACCTGCAGCTGCACCATCTCCTTGCAGAGTTCCAGGACCCTCCTTGTTCCCGCCAGATTGATGTTGACAATGGACTTGAGCGTCGAGTTGAAGTTGATGGACGCGGCCCCATGGAACACTACGAACACCTTGGATGTGAGCAGCGCTCTGTCTCCCAAGCGGAGACCGAGGGAAGCTTGGGCGACGTCGCCTTCCACGCCCACTACCTTCCCCAGCGCCTCCGGTGAGTGACCAGCGAACAACTGGCACAAATGCAAGTTAACACTAAACACTCAAACTCCAAGTTTATGTATATATATGTATATAAAAATATTATTTTATTATAAATCATCACACGTAGTTTTACCTCAAAACATATATTTTCATATAGGTGTATATGTATATATATATATGTTATATCGCAGACTTTCACGGATTGAATATGCAGACATTGTATTTTCGGGTAGTCCGTGTGGTTTTATTATTAGTTCCAACGTTCGGGCGTTTCGAAACGTTGAAACTAATAATAAAACCACACGGACTACCCGAAAATACAATGTCTGCATATATATATATATATATATATATATATATATATATATATATATATATATATATGTGTGTTTTTACGTAGATTTTCTCGGATATAATGTGACATAATGAAATTCTTTCGAGTTTCCGAGTTAAATAAGTTTTAATACCAACGTTTCGAACAGTTCTCCCTGCTCATTCTCAAGGTAACGACATACAAATTAAAAAACATTGAGTAAACAAACAAGACAATAACAAATAATATAAAAGACAAAACAAGTCACTGCAACTGCTCAGCATTACATTTAAGATCTTTGCGATGACCTTAACAGGCGTTTGGTAGGTGGAGCTTCAGGTGGCTTCTTTTCTTCTCCTATCCACTCTAGCTGGAGGAACTACATTTTCCGTGGCAACTGGGGGTATTATCGGCACCACATGGCTATCACGTAGCGCCAGTTTCCAGGTGGGTGCTAGTCTTTTCGCATCATCTCGTATGTTTAAGTTATGCGGTCTTTTCTCCATTTCGACGGCTTCTCTAACAATACGAGATACTTCATGGTCCACACACACAATTATATATATATATATATGTGTTATATCGCAGACTTTCACGGATTGAATATGCAGACATTGTATTTTCGGGTAGTCCGTGTGGTTTTATTATTAGTTCCAACGTTTCGGGCAGTTCTCCCTGCCCATCTTCAAGGAAATTTAAAACATAAAGCAATATCAAAACAAACAAAACCTTACTTCCTTACTTAGTTGCAGTGTTTGTTAAGAAGTAAGGTTTTGTTTGTTTTTATATTGCTTTATGTTTTAAATTTCCTTGAAGATGGGCAGGGAGAACTGCCCGAAACGTTGGAACTAATAATAAAACCACACGGACTACCCGAAAATACAATGTCTGCATATATATTATATAATATATGTTAGATTTGAGGCTTTCGCAGTACATGATATGAAAATATATGTTTTGAGGTAAAACTGCGTGTGATGAATTATAATAAAATATTATTTTATATATATATATATTTATATATATATGATGTTTAAACTTGGCTTTATAGTAGGCGACTATGACGCTGTTATGTTAGTACTTTAGACAGAATTAAAAAGTGACTACACCGGGGTTTGAACCCGGGACCTTAGCTTACCGCTATGCTCTTACCAACGAGCTATGCGGCCACCAATTTAAAACTGTCTAATTTTTGGTCTGTTTTGTACATTGTTAATAACGTGTAATATATATATATATATATATAAATCAGTTTTTATAACTGAATAGGATAGACGTTAAATAAATAATAAATAAATAAACCTGAAAGCATTCCTCATTGAAATCAGTTAATATTCACTGCAGGAATATCTATCTTTCCATCCCAGTCAAGCTGGGTCAATAAACCAACTTTCTTCCTTGCCCATATCTTCTAAAAAGTAAATCTCAACTAGGCCACTATGTCTAGCTCACGAGAACCTATTCAGTTTATTTACCCCCTTACCATACTCTATGTATAGCCTAGATGTGACATTATACCTCACCACTAAATTCCATTGTGTGTTATCTTTACCCTGGCCTTTGTGCCAACTTTCAATTATCTCTATTCAGTATCACAAAACTTGTATTGTTCATCAATAACACTGTACCCTTGTAAATATGTATATAATACCTAGGCCTAGGCCTAGACCTATCTACCTATTTAAATTTATCATTGTACTAGTCTAGATCTAGTTTAGTGATATCCTTGACGATGCCTTTATTTTGTACCCTGTACTAATCAACTGGCTAATAAAACTTTACTTTACTTTACTTTACTTTACTCTACTTTACTATGAAAACCCTGATCAGTATGTCAGTTTAGGATGCGCTTGAGAACAGCTCAGCCAGTGATGTCCAAATTTGGTCAAAGGTGGTGGGGGGGGGGGGGGGGGGCGACAAATTTGTGTCAAGTCTTTCACCTTACAATTAAATTGACATTCTTCACATTTTTATTAATGGACGAAACCACACTAAAACCAATAGAAAGATATTACCATTTGCAATGTTGAAAATAAATAAAAATCTGGGCTATGCAAACCAGACCTCTACTAGCTGGGGGTCATCCCTAAAAAAAAAAACATTGTATCAGGATAAATAATTATGTTTTTGGTCACAGAAATGTTCTCCTTCTCACTAACAAAGGGGCTAGTTATGCCCAATGAATTCCGCTTACCCTTATAACTCACCGGTGTATTGAGGATCTTCTGTACCCTGGCGTTGACGTCTAGCCCTCGTCTAGGTCTAACCAGGACGAAGATGGTGTCAATGTCCGCGCAGGCGCGTAGAAGCTTCTCTACTAGAGCGCTCCCCAGGAACCCGGTAGCCCCGGTTACTAGCACGTGACGTCCAGCCAGCCACGGACCAATCACAGGCGAGTCCATTGCTACGAGGATAGAATCAGGTACAGCGTTTCCAGTGTTGCCAGAGGCACCAGTACTATTTTAATCATGCAATTGTTTGGCCTTGTGAAACAACTACGACGGCTGTTTCACTCTGAAGTCAGTCTTGAAGAAGCCACCGACCTGGGTGGCGAAACGTCGAGCAGTGCCTCATCATCGACACGACGCAACAGCCCGAGTATCATCCAGAACTCATGTACGGGTCGGGAAAGCCTACAATATCCCAACAGTATCAGGCCAAGGCCAATTCATGTTTCGAGATCATTCCGAAACTCCTAGTCACAGCATCATCTGCGTGCTTTGGATGGTGCAGGTGTTCACCTCATTGTTTGGTGGTGAGATGGCGTGTGTGAGTGGGTGAGTGAGGGAGTGGGGGAGTGGGTGAGTGGGGAGTGGTGGAGTCGGGGAGAGGTGGAGTGGATGAGTGGGGAGTGGGGGAGAGGTGGAGTGGGGGAGGAGGGACTGAGAGGAGTGGGTGAGTGAGGTAGTGGGGGATTGGGGGAGTGGTTGAGCAGGTGAGTGAGGTAGTGGGTGAGTGAGGGAGTGGGTGAGTGGGGGAGTGAGGGAGTGGGCGAGTCGGAGAGTGGGAGAGATTGGAGAGGTCTTAGTGAGTAGGGGAGTAGGGGAGAATGGTAGAGGGGGAAATATTAATGGCGGGCACTATGACTCAAAAAAGGTCTAAAATTTAAATACGGTAAGTTGTATTGAGATTGTTTATAAAATTATCAATTTATTATTATTGACAACACATTTCAAGTTGTTAATTCAAAACACATTCTTCTTCAATAGTTACTATGGTTAAATTTCAAAATTAATTAGTACTATTTAGTTATGTTGTTTAAAAAGGTTAAACATCATCATTCGACATTACAATTGGGAATATTAAAAAAATAATACAAATAAAGTTGTTTTATTAATAATATTTGAATAAATTATAACTGAATAGTCAAATGAATTTGTTCGGCTTTATAATAAATATGTGATACTATCATGTAATACGTATAATAGCATACACAATTTAGCTTTGTAATGCTGTTTAGCAAGAATGCATGATGAATTTCTACAATGCATGTTTATAATTGTTCGTTGTTTTGTTAATTAGCAAGAAACAAAAAAAAAAAGTGTAATGATTCAGCATAATTATGCTTTAATTGGATTATAAAATAATTACATAAAAATTATTTTATAGTGTGAAAAGATAAATTATCCATTTATTCATTCATTGTTATACCTCGTCTTATGTCTGTGGTAATACCATCCACATAATTTCAAGACGAGAATTACAGTAATAAAATATTAATTTAAGTAGAATTAACAACACTGACAAAGATTTTACAACTGAATCGTTATCAAGGTAAGGCATTTTATAATAATACAATTAAATAATAAATCTAATTGGAAACAAAAGTGTAGAAAAACATTTATTACGATGACGCATTTGTTTGAAACTGATAGAACTGATGAACTGATGCACAACAGCCGAGTCACGATGCTGTAGTATCGTGTCTAGGTGTGGCGAATAAGCAATATTTAGAGAGTTGCAATGTTGTGTCTGCATCTAGTAATTAGATTTATTTAGTTGTCCTCCTTTGTAATCAGTTTTTATAACTGATAGGATAGACGTAAATAAATAAATAAATAAAATAATAATAAGCGTAAAGCGCGCGACTCTGATTCGGGAGGTCCCAGGTTCAAATCCCGTCGAGACCGACAATCCTGATTGAAGGGTTTCTCCCGGGTTTTCCTTACTGGTTGATGCGAATGCAATTGATCAAGTCCTCTAAACAATCGGATTGGGAATTCCAGGGGCATGAATTGCGCCCTGGGCAGGCTTCTCAGAAAAGTTATTTATAAATTAATAGTCTTACTATGTGTAGGGCATACGAAAAGGGACCACATTGCATTTAATACTAGGAAAACGCTAAAGTCCCGTCGCGTTGTTGAGCGAGCACCGGTACGTGCAACAACGACCCAAGTACGACATTCCCATAATGTTACATACCAATAAGTCTTTAAGGTCTTGACCGATTTAGCTGAAAATTTAAAAAAATAGGAGAGAATGTTGTACTTATTAACCCTGCAAAATTTCATAACGATCGGAACATTTTTTTATTATATTTTTTTAATTTTTTATAACCAACGATCGGATTTTGTCCAAAAACTCTACAGCAACCCGCCTAGGTGGTATGTACATGTGTGAAAAATTTCAGGCCGTTTAGAGAAACAGTGCGACCTGTATCGAAGCAGTAACAGAAAAAAAAATACAAAAACAAAAACAAACAGACATTCGAGCCATAAGAGTCAAGTGGAGACGCTCGCTTCGCTCGCTCAATAATTTATAATTATTGTATTGTTGGTTGGTTGGTTATTCTAAAGACATTAATATACTTCTTTGTATAGGCTACTTATTTAATATAATTACATTTTAACTTTACAACTGTAAAGGGAATACTAGGAAAACGCTCAGTGACCGTTTTGAGCGAGCACCGTTACGTCAACACGACCGAGACGACATTCTATTATGTTTACAATTATAGTCTTTTAGGTCTTGACCGATTAGCTGGAAATTTTGTAAAATAGAGAAATGGATAAAATCCACCGCCATCAGAGGGACCTTGACATCATTTTTGGAAACATTTACTCTTTCAGGGCCAGTACATAGACCAGATTCTTGTGCGACTGTTTCGTTGCCATGTAACGTTACTTTGTTAAAATAATTCTATCTACATACTTATCGGACAAATAAAAATAACATATCGACGACAGACATTTATGATTGGCCACTCAGATTTTGTCGCCGTTAGTAAAAAAAAATCATTAACTTTATGTCACTTTAATTTTGAACGATTTTGCACAAACTATCAGCACCGCCTAGGTGTATGTCTGGTTGAAAATTTCAGGTCGTTTCAGAGAAACTTCGACCTGTATCGAAGCATACATATAAAAAAAATAAAAAAAACATTCGAGCTTAAGAGTCAAGTGGAACGCTCGTGCTCGCTCAAATATATCATAACTTTAACTTATAAAATCCCACGCTTGCAATAAACTTATTTAAAGAAATCCATCCCTTGCACACAAAATAGAGGGGCGCAACTTATGTAACCTTCTTCATTAGCGCACGATAAATACATAAAATCACTTCGCCCAGTAACTGTGTCCTTGAATACCTTGGCTTAGTGGAAATTGTATTATTTTTGCAAAATGTAAAAAGTAGAAGTGACCATATGCTTGGTCCTACTTGTGGATCTTATGGCCAACCGGATGTGGTTATACTAGCTATGTTAAATTAATAAATTTGGATGTACCTTTTCTCAAGAATGGCTATTGCTAGTGAAATAATTTTTTGGAGGTAACCGATACAATATTCCTATGCAAATTGAGCGTAAAACATTTTGAGTTTAAAAAAAAGATGGATCCCCCCAAAAATCATGGAATGAAAACATAAATTTATCCACATTTTTACTTGTTTCATAATTAATATTAATTATTGAAAAAAATATAATTGAAATATGGTGCGCTCAAATGCTGTTCTGTGCCTGTATGCCCTAAAATTTTCAAAACTTTCTAACAAGTCAACCTAGAGAAAAGGTACATTGAATAGAGAAAACATAAGTTGTGAGATAATTGCAGTTAAAGTTTTGGTTTATAATTAAAGTCAACGTGGGCCTAGGCCTAGTGATGGGAATTTTCATGAAAATGTTTTTCATGAAAAAATTCATGCAACATTTTTAAATAGTTAAATTTTTTTCCAAAACAATTATAAAATTGTTTATTCTTTGTTTAGGTATAGGCTAAGTGAATGGTATAGGAAAAAAATACATGCCTACCCCTACCCCTAACACAAAATATATTTCTTTTTACAAATTAGACAGAACCTAAATAGAAAATATATATTTTTATAAATAATCAATTTAAAAACAAATTACACCCACACAATCTTGAAACTTCAAGAAACTCACTGAACCATTCAAATGAAACAGTCAGATTTAGGAAAATTATCACGTCCGGGTGCCCTTAATACTTTTGAGTGTGTAAGGCTGAGCTACCTTTATACCGTCTTTGGTATACAATATTATTATACAAGAAATAAAAATATATGTTTTTGTAAATTGCATTTGTATTAAACATTAAGAGTTTATTTCTCGATTTATTTAATATTCGGGTATTTGGAATTTTTAATGTTTAGCACAATTCAGAAACTAAAAAATCCATGCCGACTTTGTGTTGACTCTGAACTCGACTCTTGAGTGAATTTTGTAAATTCTAGACGTTAAATAAATCAATAAAATAAATACAATAAATCAAACCAAACAAATATATAAGAAAAAAGATGGAATAAAATAAATAAATATAAGTATTGTTTAACTAGGAAAACGCTTAGGTTCCGACGCGTTGATGGATGAGCTTTTTTTGTAAGTTTTTAGTTTGCGTGGGACCACTTTTTCTTTGCAAGTGCTTTGTGAATGCATTGAAGGTGATTGTTGTCAAGTTTCTATTATTGTTACTTGTTAATTGTTATTATAAACCTAAAAAAACTCATATTCAAACCTTTATTCTATGGATTCCAGCTAACTTTTTCAACTTTTTCTTTCAAAAAGCAATACATAACCATCATTTTAATGTACTTGTAAAATATGAACGTTGTTGCCCCACCCGTTTGGTCAGAATTGGCCCAAATGTCACGAAAATATCGCACTCAAAATCGAAAAAAATCGTAAAAGTACGATATTTATGAGAAATATTTTTTCGATTGTACCCAAAAACGTAGAAAGTCTTAGTTCAGAGATTTCGAAGGTCCCCTGAAATTTATATCAAGATCGCATATGCCGTTCGCCCGGTTGAAAGCGAACAAACAAACAAAAATACAAAAAAAAAAAAAAATCACCCGAGCTAATTTTTTTGGGGGGTCAGTGAAATTGCTTTGCTCATCCAAAATTGAGTTAAAACCAAAAACAATTGTATTTCTCTTCCCTGAGCAAAGAGCACTCATAGCCGAACGTATGACATGTGCCGTGTTAGTTTTGTGATTTAGCGAGGCTCTTCGCGGCACGAGATTACGTAGATTTTAAGTGTTTTAGCAAAATGTGTATTAGCTTCAATGCTGTTTCTTGTTTGATGTTGAATGAAATGACAAGGATAAAGAATAAATAAATAAATGAATCAAACAAAAAATAACACAAACGAAATAAATGAAATAAAAAAATAGAAAATAAATACTTGTTTAATTTTTTGGTTATTAACATACACATTTAAATGGATGAGAGAAGCAAAGACTTCAATTTCACTGACCCAACAAAACATTTAGCCCGTGTGTGTTTTTTTTCTTGTCTGTTTGTTCGCTCTCTACCAGACAAACGGCATATTCGATCTTGATGAAAATTGAAGGGGACCTTCGAAATCTCTTAGCTAAGATCTGCCACGTTTTTGGGTACAATCGAAGTAATATTTCTAATAAATATTGTACTTTTACGATTTTTTTTCGATTTTAGTCCGATATTTTCGTGACATTTGGGCCCATTCTGACCAAACGGGTGGGGCTACAATATTCTCATTTTACATGGACATTAAGATAATGGTGATGTATTGCTTTTTGAAAGAAAAAGTTTAAAAAGTAAGCCAGAATCTATAAAATAAAGGTATTTTAGGTTTATTACAACAATTAACAAGTAACAATAGAAACTTGACAACAATCACCTACAATGCATTCAAAAATCACTTGCAAAGGAAAATGGTCCTGCGCAAACTAAAAACTTACAGAAAAAGCTCATCCATCAACGCGACTAAAAACAGCGTTTGCAACGTTTCCTAGCTAATATCATCCAGCAAGATTTATAAAATAATTACCTACTCACAGTGTGATATGCTAAAGATCCCCCCAAGCCAAGACGTTGTAGCAGCCACAAGATGCTCAGAGTCCTTGCAAGATGTGGTGTCTGGATCGAAGACGCAGAGAGTCTACCGTTCACGTAATACATATGCAACAGAGGCTTCCTAGCACCTGCATCCTAGCAACCTGATTGGCTGTCGCTGAGAGGCACTCTTATCTCGTTGGCTATGATCATTCTATCAACAAATTGTTGAATGCACTTAAAATATAATATGATATGACATTATATTATGATAATGTTTTCCTTGATGTAGTTACTGTAGTAAATCACATTTAACCCTTATAGAATAAATGCAATTTTAAAATCAAGTAACAATAGCAAAAGGTTGACCTTAGTTAACATTGAAATTAAAAGCTATTTGTAGCGCTTTCGAAAGAATTCCTTACAAGAAACTTTAATCTTATGAGAAGGCATTTTCACTTAAAACATTGTTGTATTTAACTTGTATTAGTAAATTATTTATAATAATTACACAATTAAAATAATGATACTTAATTAAAAGCTACAGAAATAATAATAATAATCGGTAATTATAATAATTAAAATAATAAATACTAATCAATTGAAATTTAAAACGCTTGAATGCGACAGCTTATTGTCAATAGAAAGATGAACAAAGAACAAGGCATGGTTTAAAAGAAGAAATGTTACCATGTCCGGCTTAAATACATCACATTTTCAGAGCTTCATAGCTGCAAGGTTCATACTCAATAACTTCGGTCCCAGTGCGTAGTTTTTCACATTTGTCAACATTTTTTTACATGGGGACCATCCCTGGCATTGTTTTACTGTTTGATGGTAAATAGCATATTTTTTTTAATTAATTAAATTGTCAGTACATAACATGAAAATTGTGACAGTCAAGAGAGTATCTGGTCGACTTCTCTTAAAAACAGAGTTTGACCGAGAGCAGTTGCCTAGGGGTGTTAACTGTATTGCTGTATAATGTCACTAGCGTAAGTGGTATGAAATAAAATAAATAGTAATAAACACACATGTTTTATAAGATGTTTTACATTTAGATAACGATGTAGAAAAACATTTAAAGTTAAAGGAATAACATTAATTTGTTGATAGCAAATTGATTCAAGAATACTGATTAATAATTTAAATAAACAATATAGATAAGATTGATTAATAACTACCTAGGTCGAGATAAGTGCTATGTAGCATTTAGTACGCTGAGCAGATTGTATTTTCAGCTCTTTAAAAATACACGTTACGATTTGAACTGTTTCCATTTAGGTTAGCAGGCGCGAAACGCCTTTAATAAAATCTGATAAGAGTAGGGGACTAGGAGTACATGATGTCCCTCGTCAGCAATTACACAAAGTGTTATTCAGATGTAATGAATGATTTATGTCTGCGGATAATGAGACGCGCCAAACATCAATCATTCCTACTCCCTCTTATTATGGGAAGACGGATTAGGCCTTGATGGGTGACTCGACTGCCTTACCGACTGCTGCAGCGGCCATCGTCCATACCACCCAACACGTTTGTAGGCGACTCGTTCTCACGGCACCGTGTGGCAGGATGGTAGCGGGTTAGACCCTTGGTCCAAGGTTCTTCGGTTCAAATGTCCGAGGTAGTAATTTTTTTTTACAATCTATTCTTTATGTAAAACTTTATTCCGTGTAAAAGTACTTTGTATTTTAAATAGAAATGTAAAAGTTTTTTTTTTTTTTTATGGGTGATAACAAATTAAACGTCCTTTCGGGTAAAAGTATTTATATTTTCAATAGAAATGTTAAAGGTGTTGTAGGTTATTTTTTGTTTATTTTTAAATTATAATTAATAAAACTCCTTTCCGTGTAAAAGCACTTTATATTTTTAATAGAAACGTTAAAGATTTTGTAGTTTTTTTTTTGTTGGATGAATAATCAAACTCCTTTTCAAATGAAGTCCATTATATTTTAAATAGAATCGTTAAATGTTTTGTAGGTTTTTTGTGTATTTTTTCTTGTCCGCTATATTGCATATTTTCATTACTATTATTTTTATTATTATTTATTTATTATATTTATTTTTAAATAATAGTTAGTAATTATTAATTCCTTATTGAGTGCACAGCAAACATGGGTTACTTGGTTAGACAACGCCCCCAACCACGTGACGCGCCAACTACTTTTATCGACCTTATAGGTCACCCATCAAGGCCTAACGAACGACTACTTATTATGATTATGTCGTTTGGTTTATTTTGCCGCATCATGATTAATTAATATTGTTCGTTCCTCGACGAATCACATCTCACAACAACAATAACCTTAAACATTCCCATACGCTCGAGGAAGAAACCAACCAGAATAGCAGTGATAATAATATGCAAAAATGTTTATTTATCAATTATTATAGTAATTGTCCTAAAATTTTGCCCCGGCTAGGATTCGAACCCAGAACCTCTGGCTAACCGTGCCATAGCTCTACCAATTAAGAACAAACCATTCATAAATTTCTATTTGGTGTGATTTTTGTTAATGTTTATTTAAATTCAATTTAAAACTGGTCAAGTCTTGGTTGCACGGTAGAATTAGTCGCGTTACAGTAACTATGGGTTTGCTGACGTAGAATTGAGGAATGTCGGATTACGCGCGTTTTGTCAACGGAACTCCTTCCCTTGGCGGTCTATTGCTTTCCCAATACCTGATTGCTGGTGTGTACAAGCCTTGAATTTTGTTGGTCTCTCAAATTTTTAAGCGGCCTTCTTCAAACAACTTAGTTCTGGAATTACAAGCAGGCATTGGGAACTTGTTTGGGACCTGCTTCAGTTCCGTTGACAAAAAAAGGCTATTGTACCACCTCTGGCCGATAATTTGAAAGTTGAAGAAACATGGCTGAAAAGTTTTTTGAATGAAAGAGGGCCTTACTTAAAACAAGAAAAAAAGAAAAAAAAATTGATGTGGGACGAAACCTTACTTTTGGTCATTTTTTTTTTTTTTTTGACAAACGTTTAGCCAGCACAGTTAGTTTTTGCAAAATTAATTTTGAGAATCGGTTTTCTGGATACAGTTTCTTAACACCTTTTGCTACAACTTCAACTATAAGGACAACATTGATTTTTTAAAAATACAGTTGGTTTCCGATTTTTTTTTTCAAACGGTACAAATATGATTTTTTTTGATTTTTGACTCGTCTGGCAAAAAAATCGTAAACCTACTGATATTTCAGAAATCTATTTGTCCTTATAGTTGAAGTTGTAGCTAAAGGTTTTAAGAAACTATATCCAGAAAACCGATTCACAAAATTTAATTTTGCACTATCTGTGCTGGCTACACTATTGTCAAAAAAACGACATATACTAGTCGATAGTGAGGTTATGACCCGACCAAAAAAAATTTTTTTTCGCTGTTGGAAAAAGGTATTCTTTCATTCAGCCAACTTTCATGGACTTCTTAGGTTTGACCCTACCCTGATTACAACAGCCTTAACCGATCGCACATTCCTAAACTCTACGACAGCAAATTGTACTGTAACGCCTCGCCTGGCTGTGAGCAACATTATCAGTTGACGTAACAGCGTTATCACTCTCGTGTCAGAGGCCACGGATGAAAACATTATTGAATTGAACATCGCATTTACTTCAAAGATTCTCAGTTGAGATCGGAACATTTTTGCTTGTCCTCGTTTTAATTAAGAAACACAATGGTGAAAGAGAGATTCGCAGTGACAGTGATAGGCCTACTTCTGTTTGTTCAACAGATCCATGGTAAGTTTCCTAGTTCCTAGACACGTATTCTCACAGTTTATGTCTCTACTTTAATCTAATTAGCAATAACTTTCGTCCAATCCTCAACTCCTCCGTCAACTCAACCCATCACATCCGCGACACAAGAAATGTTCAAAATGATTTTATTTTTTTATTTATTTCACTCAACCCAAAGTTGTTGAAAATTTGTTTTGATTATTAAAATTAATATTTATTTATGTTTTTATTTATGAATTAACAAAAAAAATGTATTTCTCTCTTTATGTATTTATTTATTTAACATCTATTGTAATCAGTAACTTCCTTATTCCTTTTCACATTAATTTATAAAAAAAAAGTCTACAGTAAATTACGCTATCCTTACTATAAGTTTCTCCAAAAATAAATAAAATATTTTTAAATATTTACGTTTCACCTCGAAAGGGACTTACTGGAGAAATCGATACGCCTATTTTTGGCTTCAATTAATACTTAAGTATGATACATTGATTATCTCCTTTGATAAAATCCTAAACCCCTTTACTTGTGATTTGTAAAGAATGATTTTTTAATTAAAATAATGATTTGTATTGTAATTATTTTTTTGACAGTTCATATGATAAGGTTAATATAATGTAATAAGGTTAGACTAAATAATCTGTCTACATGCCGATGGAAATGCTTTAGCGGTGTGTGTGGCCTTGTGTTCAGTGTCCGTCCTTCAGTCTCACTATGTGTAATGTTGCGGGAGCCAGTCAAGTTGGGGTATAGCTTAGTGCTGCCATCACGCTTAAGGGTAAAGCCTACCACCAATACAAAAACCACGCGTAATAACGTTTTTTTAGTGATATCTTGAGAACGATGCAAAATATTGTAGTGTGATGGTAATTACGTATTTTATTTTATAACTTATTTAATTAATTAAATGCATATTTGAAATACAACCGCACCGATTATTATATTTGAATGCTTTTTCTTGCATTACATGGCCCTAGCAAAACCACATAGCTGTCTGCAAACAGTTTTGTGTTATTTTGCACCATTCTCGAGATATCACGAACAAATTGTAGTTTCGCATGGTTTTAATATTGGTGGTAGTCTTTAACCCTAACGACTAAGGACGACCTGGGTCCTAGGTTGAAAATAAGGCACTGAACTAGGAAATTGATGTGAAGGAGCTTTATGATCAGGTTTATCATAATATTACATACGTTATTGTTTAACCTAAGTTTTACGAAGAAGAGCCGGCACATTGGCGGTTATGCCATGGACACATTTTATTTCCCCATTTATCTGGGCCCAAAAGTTTATATCGGTTATAGTAACCATTACGTTCATCTCATGAACGCGTACATTTGGAAATGAATCTATTCATTTTACTTGACGCGATTTCAGAAAATATGTCAACATTGTCAATCACGCCATTGAACTTGCGTTTGACCGAAGCTGTTACAACGGTGGACTTCACCTGCATGGCCGATGTTCCTCTGTCCGCCTGTCAGTTTACCTGGCTGGAACAGAGATATCTCATCCCGGATGAAGGACCCTTGCTGGACCTGAGTCAAGGACCCCAGTCCCGGACTAACGAGTCCTACCTGGACTGGGATGTCACGTCTTATAGCTACAAGGGCCGGGGTCTGGAGGCTGGGGAGTGTGGGATGACCGTGCAGGTGGAGGGCTACAAGGACTGGCTGTTTGGATGTAGAGTGAAAGGGATCGTCGGAGGCTGGTTGTACAACTGGACTACTCTGTTTGCTACCGGTAAGTGTCGTTGGGGGAACCCGACATTATGTTCTATTGTCAATGCGTGTATTTAAATTTCAGTTTACAAATCATGTTAAGAGGAGTTGCTGGGGTTGACGCGGAGGATTTTTCGGACAAACTGTTATAAATATTGGCATCTTATTCAAGACGAACGTTCATAAAGAATCAATCTACGAGATTTTGAATTCAAAATTCGTGAAATCTCCGTAATTTATTAAATTTTGGTAATTTTCGGTAATTTATTCCAAGTTTACGGACTTATTGTCTCACAATAGATCTTTAATGCTTACTTTTTGCAACTTAGTGGTGATGTCAATATAAAAGTACTTTATTAACATTCATGCACAATTTGGTTATGATATAACCATCCGTTCAGCAGAAATTATCAACACCTGGGTTAGCGCATTTGAGTTGGGCCAAGCTCAGTGCTCCCTCTTAAAGGGGTATTTACTATAAACTCCAAAAATATATTTCATTCGGGCTAACTAGTATTGAATTAAGCAATAAACAGAAAAATTATTGGGGCCACCGTCACCACACAAAATATTGTTTGGAGCTATAGGTCCCACCGGCAAAAATCTCCCAAAGGAAATAACATGAGGACGACCTTTATGCCCTGTGACCTTGGAGGATTTTGATTCCAAAAATAATTGGCTCTTATTGACGTACTCTAAGCCGTTTCTGTAAATTCTCTTTATTTGGTTTGTAATTTTGGGCTAGTAATTCGGTAAAAATATGCTGATTACCAAGATGGGGTGTGATTTTGGAATGCATATTTTTGCGTGTTTGAGAGTATATTTGGGCACAGTTTCAAGACACGATGTTATGAAGGGGAATTTTTAGATTGGTACAATGCTCTAGTATTTATGTGGACCAAAAAAAGCAGGTTAAGGCCGAATTAAGAAAATTCCCAAAACACAAATTTTCACAAATTTCTGGATAAAAAAATTGAAAAATTCGTGTTAAATCGCAGTTACAAGATATAATTTTTAAACTGTCATTTAAGTGTAGTATTGTGCTATAGATCATCTGGAAAAAAAAATTTTAGTTAAAAGCCCCTTTTATTTTTCGTATAAAACTCTGTTGTAGACTCGCCTCTACTTCCCACCTCCACGACAAAGCCCAGAGAGTTGCATGTAAGGGCTGGACAAGTGGAGACCATGCTGTGCCTGGCGCCAGGACCAATCACTGGTTGCCACTTCAACAAGCCTGGGACCTTTGCAAGAGTAATCTTCGATCAAGATTACAAGTCCTTGGACTCGATCTTAAGGCACCGTTACTATGGTGATGGCTTGGGGGAGGGACAGTGTGGCATTCGGCTGGTAAATATCACAATATACGAGAGCGGGCCCATCCAATGCGTGGTGAACGCGCCTAACGCTCAAGGGAGGATGCTATCGCTCCTCATTGTGACTAGTAAGTTCCTCATTGATTTGGTAATGCACTGATTTTTTCATTGATATTGACAAGGCTACCTTACTTTGGCAACTAAGCAATATGCGATGGTGCAGTGTTGAGATGTTGTTGATAAACTTTATACATACATATTATAGGTCAAGGTAACAACAACAAACAACAAACCTAGACCCAAATATTATACTTAAACATTAAAACTCTTCTAGTTCCCCCGTCCATGATCATGGACGTTAACTTTCTACATTTATCTCCGGGTAAAGGATAGTTTTTTCAATTTTACTCCAATTTTTTTTTTCATTGCATTAAAATAAATACTTTTTTCCCATCCTGATAAGACGAAAAGAGCCTGTTTTGAAAAGATTGAAAATACACATCTGCAAAAAAGGCTAAAAATGGAAAAATTTTGTTTGTCCCGGAAAACTAATATAATTTGTAGTATTGCGAATATTTGAGATACAAAAAATTAAAATATTCTAAAATTATGAAAAAATATTCTTTTGGGAATGTACATCAAATCTACATCTTAACATGAAATGAAGCTGAAATTCAATATCCAAAATTTTCCACAATTCCTTAATAAACGCGAAAAAAAATATTTGAAAAACACTAAAAATCTTAGAAAAAATTAGTATTTTGAAATTATTGCTTCGAATAACTTAATTTTAACCAATTTAATTCGGTACTGAAAGGGTTCTTAATTCCTGTGGAGAGAAAAAATGTTTGATAATTTTGATTATCTAATTGATATGATAACCTTTAAAAGACAAATCTTACACGTTTGCAACATTACTCTACATTCAAACGCAGGATAAAACATATTTTCACACCATTTAAAAAGTCAAATTATTTTGTTTTTTTACATAATTATAATGTAGAGACCTAAATATTTACATTCTACCAATGGATTCATCTTAAAGGTATAACCAAAAACATACTTTATTCTGTTGCCAATAAAAATATTTGATTATGCTTCATAAAGTTATAATTAGACTGGATATTAAGATATGTTTGCATTTGCATGCTATCTTTGGCTTGTTCATGCAAGAAGTGGGTTCAATGAACGTTCAAAATATAAAAGGCACTCGTGACTCATGAGATGAAATATGGTGTGTTGCTACATTTTAGACAAAATAGAAGGGATGGCAATCCCCGTTGTGCTCCAGGTCCCCCCAGTTCTCCAGTCTTGCAGGTTATCTACCAGGAATCCTCCCTCATCGCCACCTGTACCGTGAACGACAGCCGTCCAGCTGCCAACCTCACCTGGTGGCTGGACGACAAGATCATCCGGCAGGACATGGTTAACGACGGCCAGACAGGCAGAGATGCACCCTGGCAGTGGCCGTGGGAGAAGCACTCCATCACCCAGACCGTAACACACAAACTAAACGCTTCTGAACAGAAGAACATTATTCTCTGCGAGGTCACTCACGAGACTATCAACCTGCCATTAACAGCTGCCATTGTAATAAGAATACCTGGTTAGTTAACAATTTGTCCACTTCACAATATGAGCCATGTTCTTTTATCGGCAGTGCAAGTGCTAGTTGCAGACTGGATCCAGAACCTGGATGCAAGTCTTAATACTGTCACAATTTTCTAAGATTTAAGAGAGCTTTTGATACCATTAATAGGAAGAGGTCATTGGACCGATTACAATACGTGTATGGTGTAAAATGAATTGCATTGGAATGGATTGAAAACTAGGTATCTTGTAAGTAGAAAGCAGAGAACAAAAACAACGGTGTAACGTCAGGTGATATTGGTGAAAAAATAGGTGTACCCCAGGGACCAATCCTAGGGCCATTTTATTTTTAGTCTATATAAATGATATTGTGAACTGTGTATAGGTAAATATATATGAATTATTAAGAAGTATATGAATGTGGAATTAGGTATAATAATTCAGTGGTAGAGCATTATTTTATTTTTCAAGCTGACTGCTGCAAAATCAAAGGAAATACTTGGAGGTGCTGGCAATTGCAGAGAGAATAAACCAGCTGGGTTAAATGTATGCTTACAGATCAAACTAAGAGATGATAAAGTTGAATTTGTACCTTATTTTATGTAACTTGATATAGTTTTAGATAACAAGCTTAACTTAAGAATGTTAATTGCAAAGTAAAGAAGATTTTAGAACATTGGCTACTTGGGCAGGATGAAGTAAGTCTCTATCACTATGTACAAGACAGTTGGTATTTCAAACCATACTAGTGCCACATTTTGAGTTTTGTGCAACTTCATTAAATCAAGTTGGTAAATGTGAAATAGAACGTTTGCAAATAGTGCAAAACTGTGTTACGAGAATAATATTCAAGTGTTAAAAAACTCTAATAGTTGATATGATAGAATGTTTGGCATGGCTAGCTCTTGAGAATTGGATCAAGTTGAAAGTGATAATTTATTATAAAGTAAAAAATTGAACTTCTGCGTAACTGCCTTGGTGGTAAATAAATAGTAATTGAATAATGTTTATAAACATAAAACAAGACAATGCAAGGCAGATATGTACCTAGCAGCAACTAATAAACTATCATGGGTGACACCTATATTTTTAACAGGTATATGTCAATATAATTGCCTACCTGAAAATATCAAGAGGCAAAACATGTTAGAGTTCAAAAAGCTGAATTGTGGATAACTTATAAAGGCTTAAAACTAAATGTTTTGCACTTGATCTTTGTGAGGCCTAACTATTTGTATTCTACGTTGGCCTATGTACTGTACAGTAGCTTCAAAATAGAAGGTAGCTTTTGAGCTAAATTTAATATTTAATTGATTTTACTATTTCTAGTGTCATCCAACATCACTGCCGACACAAGCACATTCCCAGTAGGCAGCGACATTTCAATTCTCTGCGCCGTAGACGGATATCCGGTTCCGAGCGTAGCGTGGTTCAAGGACGGACAGCCCCTGGAGCCCAACGAGAGGATACAGATATCCGAGAGTCATCGTCTGTTGATTCTTGGAGCAAACAGTAGTGACAGCGGAACCTACCAATGTGAGGCAGCGAATCAATACCAGTCATCATCTAGTTCAATATCTATTGATGTTCAAGGAGTGTACATTCACCCGAATTGTACAGACAATCCGCACTTTGCGAGCTGCCACCTTATCACGCGTGCGCACTACTGCACGCACAAGTATTACGCAAGATTCTGCTGCAAGTCTTGCACCGAGGACGGACAACTACCGTCGTACGGGCCGCACCTTCAGCGAATTGGTTCACAACCAAGCTCCGCGCAGAGTTGATGAGCAGGTCACAGTCCCATCTGGTATTTGCATCAAAGTCGTAACAGTCGCCGATATTCCCGTCGTTTTGTAGATAAAATCGGAGTGTTGACAAACATTGTTAACAGTTCCTGAGTACATTATAAAATATTTCACATTTTAATCTCTTAAAATCCAATAGGGAACTGTCCTTGGTTTCAAATATATCTTACACGTATTTAGTAATTTGTAATATCCACATTTAATAAACATCGCAATTAAAATAAACTATACTAGGAAAACGCTCAGCTGGACGCGTTGTTGAGCGAGCACCGGTACGTGCAACATGACCCGAGTACGACATTTCCATAAGGCCCACCACACAGTGTAGGCTAATGTATGTATATGTAATGTGTAGCACTAATGTACTAATTGACGTCATGCCTTCTAAAGTGTATCTTTGTATCTTCACTGCCTCCTTAATTTTTTAACATCATTTTTCGAATTATGATTACCAATAAGTCTTTAAGGTCTTGACCGATTTAGCTGAAAATTTGGAAAATAGGAGAGAATGTTGTACTTATTGACCCTGCAAAATTTCATAACGATCGGTACATTTTTTTTTTATTTTTTTTTTTTTTTTTTTTTTTATAACCAATGATCGGATTTTGTTCAAAAACTATACAGCAACCCGCCTAGGTGGTATGTACATGTGTGCAAAATTTCAGGTCAATCAGAGAAACGGTGCGACCTGTATCGAAGCAGTAACAGAAAAAAAACAAAAAACAAAACAAAAACAGACATTCGAGCCATAAGAGTCAAGTGGAGACGCTCGCTACGCTCGCTCAAAAAAATAAAATCTGTGTATTCTATGTATGTTCAAAGTTCCTAAGTTTTGACTTCCCGCACAAAGACTTAAGTACGCGCTCTTTTGGTTGGGACGTCATCGTGAGGTGAGGAGGGGAAGCTTTCAGTGGCAGAACTGTCAGCTCGCCGCTTCGGCGAACCTCACGATGACGTCACGCCCACCGGCGCGAAGCCCGGTTCAAATTTTTCCTCGCTCACAGTTAGCGCTAATAAAAGCCGGACGCAAAAAAAACTTTACTGGTCGGTATTTGAGGTTATTGGTAGGGACAAATTCAAATTTGGTAATGAAGGACAGTTCCCTATCAGGTACAGTGTACAAAGTTATTAGTGGCATCTATAGAGATCAGTATGTTATGTTTGCATTTGGAAAGCAATACGAGAGTTTCAGGAAGGATTTATCGTCGCAATATCTACTAATTTTGGACGACTGATGGGCAACGAATGCAATTTTTACATGACTTCGATAGGCGGATAGGAAGAAATCACGTTTCTTTCATCGCCTAACAGATAAAAAAGTTTTGATGTAAGTGTCCCCCACTGAAAATCAGTTATATAACTTAGTGGGTAGACTCTAATTACAATTTATATATTTATTTATTTGTACGACGCGAAAAAAAATGCCAATAATCGAATAGCTATAAGGTTCTTCCAGTTTCTCTTGAAACACCTTTTGTTAGCCACGAAAAGGTAGGTCTACCTACCTCTAAAGTGTCAAAAATTAGATCAGCTTTTACAAGGCCCTTGAAAAATTAGAGCTTTAATTTCCATTGTTTCCTTGCTAAAACGTTAATCATTGATATTAGAATGCATATTCGATTGGTTTGAACTGCCAAAATATGTAATACAGCTTTGTAAAAAATAATAAATTAATTGTATTTAGAGTCTACCCACTCAGTTATATAACTGATTTTCAGTGGGGGACAGTAAATCAAAGCGAGATAGCCAACTCTGTAGGCCCCGACGCAATCGACGAGTGAGCGATAACCAACCAAAGATCGATATTTTTAATAAGTAATATAGCAATCAGTGGTATGGACAGTGCGAACACCCGCGGATCAACGACAGAATCAACAAGGCCGATTCAGAACAACTCTTCATTTATTATGTGCTTCGTTGCTATGACGGCTCCAAAGTCACCTTTTACAAACTCCTAAGACACGAACTGATGGACTTAAGTCCAAATCAGAAGTTAAAAAACTTCTGACTTTGACGGGAATCGAACCCTGGACCTTCTGCATTGGAAGCAGGTACGCTAACCACAAGACCAACGAGCCACACATTTGACAAATCCTCAGTAAAATTCACCATTTTAACATATGTTTAAATGGCGCCAACATAATTTTTTTCCACTGGTCGGCCATAACAGTGGGTGTAACGTCATCTGAACTCTCGCATTGGACTCTGGATATAGTTCCTATCCCTCCCTATTCCCCAGTTGTGCTATAGGTGGAACCAGATAAGCTGGCGGACGTCAAGGTCAAGCGAGAGCACGGACGCCAACGTTGACAGTTTACAAACAACTGGCATTAGGTAGGGCCTACCGTATTTGGTCATGTTATCGTGATATGTTATCACATTTATAAGCTGTGAATTAAGTAGTTCGTCCCACAGAGTCAGTATTTTAGCGAAATAATGATTTTAAGTAATCACGATTATTAAAGTATTTTTTTGCCTTGTTGGTAATGGTGTGTCCAAAGTTCCAGCTGTTTATAATGCCAACCTCGCCAGATGTGATGTCAATGTTTAGGAGCATCAAAATGTCTTGATTTTATTCGTACACTTCATAAATACTATATTTTTAGGATATATTGGGCAAGGCTTGGCTTTAAAATAGTCGTGTTTTTCTCCGAAAGCAGTTTTAGAGACCGTTATTTTATTTACTTTTTGCCGATTCTGTGGCCATAGTGCGTGGACGACAGTGCTGCGATCCCTCGGCGACCGCCACCTTATCTGGTTCCACCTATAACTAATCACAGTCTGGTGGTGGCCACAGGTGCTTTGGCACGAACTTTGTGTCCAATGAATTTTTGTTTTCTATCTTAGTTTATATTGTTAATTTGGAAAAGCAATAAAACTATTTAAAGTGATAAAGCTGCATGCATGCATGCCACTCTTCTTTCATTTTTAGCATATTTACGGCAAAGAGAGCTCATAAGAGGCACTGTTATTGCATGATAGTTGAGAAAAGCTTGATCACTCCATAACTCAATATAAAGCAAAAGCAGTGGATTAGGCGGTTCAATATTTCGTTCAAGATTACTTCGAACTACTTAATCAATGTATCGTTTATAGAAAAATATCGAATAAGTTTATATTCTATTCGTTGTTCACATCCCGATCTTGGTTGAGCTGCCGAGTTTAAATGAGGATGTAAAAATACCATGGGTTTTGTTTTAAATAGTTGAATGATGAATCCCGTTCTTTATTCAGGTGCCAAGTGCGTATATTTAAATTATAGATGAAGCAGCCTAGCCGCCAGGGATACCAAGAGCATTCTGGATTATTGTTAAAGGACAATTTCAAGAAAAAAAACATTAAGAAAAATATAACAATAGAACAGTGCATGCAATTTAAAGGGGCTAAAAACCCCAAAAATTATTTTTTACCACGTGATCTATAGCACAATACTACACTAAAATGACCGTTTAAAAAATTATATCTTGTAACTGTGATTTAAACACGAATTTTTTTAATTTTTTTGATCCAGAAATTTGCAAAAATTGGTGTTTTGGGAAATTTCTTAAATCGACTTTAACCTGCTTCTTTTTTGGTCCATATAGATACTAGACCATAGTACCAATCTAAAATGCCCCTTTATAACATCGTGTTTTGAAACTGTGCCCAAATTTACCCTCAATCACGCAAAAATATGCATTCCAAAATCACACCCCATCTTGGCAATCTGCATATTTTGACCGAACAACTTGCCCAAATTACAAAACAAAATATAGAGAATTTACAGGAAAGGCTGTAGAGTACGTCAATAATGGCCAATATTTTTTTGGATAAAAATCCTCCAAGGTCACGGGGCATAAAGATCGTCCCCATGTTATTTCTTATGGGAGATTTTTGCCGATGGGACCTAGCTCGAAAAATGTCATGTTTGACAATTTTTTGGGAGGTCATGGTGGCCCCAATAATTTTTCTGTTAGTTGCTAAATTCATTACTAGTTAGCCTGAATGAAATATATTTTTTGAGTTTAGCGGTTAAATACCCCTTTAACTTGGTATATATGAGAAAATAATAATGAGATTCAACAAGAAATTGTTAAAATTTGGTGAAAGAAGAAATTAACTTGATTTTAATCAAGATTTCTCATGTTTCCTTCCTATACATGTGTTCGCATTTGCTCCCAAACAACATTATTGTCTACTTATTGGTTATTATTATAGCGCCTTTATTTTATAGCCCTTTATCATAAAGCCTGAAACAGAGATCAAAATATTTTTAACAATGCAGAAGTATACCTAAATCTACTTTCTGTAACCACAGCATAATATTTAACTACTGGCTTCATTGGTTGTGGGACGACCGCTGTAAAGGATAAAGACTAGACCTAGGCCACTTTACGACCCACCAGAATGGTCTAAGTTCATAACTAGTATTTGGATAAGCGAAGCGAAGACTTCAATTTTCATTCAAGAAAATAAGCCCGTTAATTTCTTCTTTTGTTCGCTCTCTACCGGGCAAATGGCATAATATCCGTCTTAATGAAAATTAAGGATACCTTTAAAATCTCTGAACTTATACTTGCCACGTTTTTGGGTACAATCGATCAAATATTTCTTATGATTATCGTACTTTTACGTTTTGTTTCGATTTGTTATCAGATACTTTCGTAATAATTGGCAAACGGCTACTCCGATCTTATATAACCTTCATGGGAACGTTTAAAATCACTGATATCATATATGTTATGATTTTAGAGATATTTGAAGAAATATTTCTCATATAATTTTTTTTTTTCATAAAATCATACTTTAACGATTTTTCCTCCGTTTTTTAATACGATATTTTCGTTATATTTGGGCCGACTTTTTCCAAACGGGTGGGGCTACTTTGTTCATCTTTTACATTGGCATAAAGATTATGGTGATGTAGTGCCTTTTGAAAGAGAAAGTTGAAAGAGTTGGTCAAAATTCATAGGGTGATAAATTAACGATTGTTATATAAAGTAATTATAGAAAAATTAATGAGATCCCACGTAAAAACGAAATCATTGGACAGACATATATTTTTTTAAACTAATTGATCAACGCGACTGGAAAAAGAGTTCGCGAAGCGGCCTAGTGATAATAATAAGCTTCTTCATAGGGACGTGTAGCATAATCCTGCTTATAACCTTCGAGCCTGGGGCCTACGACGTTTCAGACGTAATCCTATACACGAGAGGGACCAAAAGCAACCGTTTTTAGACTTGGCCCTAGGTCTACTAGTAAAATTTAGTAGTAGTAGTAATAGTAAAATTTTTAAACTCGAAATCATAAAAAATGGCTTGGCCATTGAATTTGGTTCATGGCCAAGAATTTTTTTATGATTTCGAGTTAAAAAATTTTACTTTTTTACCACAAAAATCGTTGGCTTGGCGCTCGTCAACAGGCGAAATGATCTTACTTATTTTAAAAGCGAAACTAGGGAGAAAGAATAAAAAGCTTGGCTCAACTTCTATATCTCACAGCATTCACAGCCGAAGACTTTTGAAGGAGAGCTTGGCTGCCGTTTTTTTTTTACAAATTTTTGTATTTGGTTGGATATTACATCTTTTTGTTGTTCGTTCGCTATCAAGGTGTGAATGATTAAATTTGTTGAGTTCAAAGTTGTTTTTTTTTACATTTTTGGGCCCACGGTCCCCCCAAAGATACCCCTTAAATAAATAAATAAATAAATAAATAAATAAATAAATAAATTTTTATTTACAGACTACCCACTCAGTTATATAACAGATTTTCAGTGGGGGACTTTAAATCAAAGCGACCAAGCCAACCCTGCAGGCCCCGACGCAATCGACGAGTGAGCGATAACCAACCAAAGATCGATATTTTTAATAGGAAATATATCAATCAGTGGTATGGACAGTGCGACCACCCGCGGATCAACGCCAGAATCAACAAGGCCGATTCAGAACAACTCTGAAATTTATTATGTGCTTCGTTGCTAGGACGGCTCCAAAGTCACCGTTTACAAACTCCTAAGACAAGAACTGATAGACTTTAGTTCAAATCAGAAGTTAAAAAACTTCTGACTGTAGCGGGCATCGAACCCTGGCCCTTCAGCATTGGCAGCAGATACGCTAACAACAAGACCAACGCACTCGCATAAGGACTAGATATTTGTAATGGTTCAGAGCATGTTTAATTTCAAGCTTGTATACAAATTACTACGCCTGAGTAATTACGCGTTTTGATTTTGCTAGGACGGCTCCAAAGTCACCGTTTACAAACTCCTTAGACAAGAACTGATAGACTTAAGTCCAAATCAGAAGTTAAAAAACTTCTGACTTTAGCGGGAATCAAACCCTGGCCCTTCTGCATTGGAAGCAGATACGCTAACAATAAGACCAACGCACTAGCATAAGCACTTGAAATTTATATTAAGAGCATGTTTAATTTCAAGCTTGTACAAATTACTACGCCTGTGTAATTACGCGTTTTGATTTTGATTTTGATTTTGATTTTTCCCCGGTCCCAATTGCCCGGTTTTTGTTATATGAGGTACATCTGAGTGTGGCCCAAGTTTCAAAGTTCTAAGATGAACCGTTTTCTCGGTATAGCGTATTATTCATAAGAGTACGGAATTACCTACTTTTGATAATTTTGGTTTTTTGGGAACAGTTTCAAGACACGATGTTATAAAGGGTCATTTTAGATAGAAACTATGCTCTAGTATCTATGTGGACCAAAAAAGAAGCAGGTTAAAGCCGATTCAGGAAATTTTCCAAAACACCAATTTTCGCCAATTTCTGGATCCAAAAAATTTAAAAAATCGTGTTAAATCACAGTTAAAAGATATAATTTTTTAAACGGTCATATTTTAAGTGTTGTATTGTGCTAAAGATCACGTGGTAAAAAATTATTTTTGGGGGTTTTTAGCCCCTTTAATTAAAAAAATCCTTACTAAAATGGCTAAAAAGGCTTATAATGGGCAACTTCAATGATTTATGGAGGACTTACCAATATTCAAATTTTCACTTTTAGGTGCACAAACCGTATTACACGCTGATTTTATAACCAAACCTTCCTTAGACCCTCACAAATGTGTGGTGCTAAAGAACCCAAAATCACTCTAGCGGAAAAAAATTAAAACATGGGTTGAATAAAAACTGGTAGGCTTATTTAAATGTGGACTGTATAATTCTTTCTTTATTTGAATTACTTTATACTTTCAAAAACATAGCACAATCATTTCACATCCATTTCAACACGTTCGTTGCTAGTGACTACTAAAAAACATCTAATAACAAAAACATGATGTGAGGCCACAGCCCTCACAATGCATAATAATATTATGCCTTCTAAACTCAAACATACTCCCCCCGTTGATTGGAGATCAAAATACAAAGAAGTATTACATAATACATTGAGTAGGGAGAGGAATTAAATGACGAATTGGTCTCTTGAACACGTTGCGACCCAATCGTATGTTGACAACTCGAACTAGCCCATCAATCCCTGGGCAGATGCTCTCTACGACCCCCAGTTTCCATTGGAGAGGAGGCAGACGATCATCTCGAACAAGGCACACCATTCCTGGTTGTAGGTTGTTGTGGGAAGTGGACCATTTCTGTCGTTGCTGGAGTCCGTTGAGGTAGTCCCTTGACCACATTTTCCACAAACTGCTGGTGCATATGTTGGACTCGTTGCCAACGTGATAACTGGTTGATTGTCGACGTGTTAAGCAAGTCTGGCTCAGGTAGGCTTATTAATGGAGCGCCTATGAGAAAATGACCTGGACTTAAAAAACGTTGGATCATTAGGATCGTTTGACAAAACGGTAAGAGGACGGGAATTCATACATGCTTCAATTTGAGAAAGTAGAGTAGCTAATTCTTCAAACGTCAGTGTAGCCGTCCCTACCACACGTTTCAAATGAAATTTCATGGACTTCACTGCAGCTTCCCAGAGACCACCAAAGTGTGGTGCACTGTGTGAAATGAAGTGCCACGTAAATTGTTCTTTTGCAGCATATTCCTTGATCTGATCGCAGAACGATTCGGTAAGGAACAGCCTACGCAACTCTTGAAGCTTACGGTTTGAGCCCACAAAGTTCGTAGCATTGTCACTGTAAATGTGTAGACACTTGCCTCTTCTGGCTGTAAACCTTCTTAACGCTGCTATGAAGGCTTCAGTCGTTAAATTACTCACTAGTTCCAAGTGTACAGCTTTTACTGCAAAGCATACAAATATTGCAACATAGCATTTAATTGTAGTTTTGCTGCGTACTGATCCAGTCTTTATTGAAAAAGGACCAGCATAATCTACTCCTGTGTTCACAAAAGGACGAGATGGTTGAACACGGGCTTTAGGTAATTGACCCATCAATTGTTTTGATGTTGATACCTTCAGTTTGAAACACGGTAAACATTTGTGAATGCAATTCTTGATAACTTGTTTTGCTCTGGGGATCCAATAATGCTGGCGCAATGATGCAGTTAACAATTGCGGACCAGCATGAAGTAGCTTGAGATGTTCAGAATTGATAATCAATTTAGTAAGATCATGATTTGGTGGCAGAATAAGTGGATGCTTGTTATCGTATGGAAGTTCTGAATTATTTAATCTCCCACCGACTCGCAGGAACTTTTCATCGTCTAAAAATGGATAAAGATTTAACAGTAAGCTTTTCTTTGAAACTTGACCGTTGTCTTGAAGCTCTTGAATTTCACGAAGGTAAACATCTTTTTGCACACATTTAATGCAAATTTTGAGAGCAGATTGCAGCTCCTCAGCAGATAGCACACCTGACTTTCTTGACATCGAATTCTTACAATTGAAGTTGAATCGCAAACAATACGCAACTACGTGTGTCAGTTTCGAGAGTGACGAGTATTTGGAAATAATCTCGGTTGTTACAGTATTAGTAACTAACATGGTGTTGACAATTCTACGTTTTTCGGATATGGAATTGTCACTGTTCAATGATGGGACGGATGAGGGCCACGATAGAGTAGGTTGCTGTAGCCAGTCAGGTCCGTGCCACCATATATCAAGTTGCTTGGTGTTTTAGGATCAGTTCCTCTTGAAATAAGATCTGCTGGATTGTGTTTGGAAATTACATGTTTCCAATCCTTAACATTAGTGTATTCTTGAATTTTGTATACTCTGTTCGCAACAAATGTTTCCCATCGATTTGAAGACGAGGATAACCATGATAGAACAATGGTTGAATCCGTCCAAAGATGTATGCTGTCAATCTTAAGGTTCAAGATTGGTAGTGTTTTTTGTACCAGTTGCGCTAGTAACAATGCGCCACAAAGTTCTAAACGGGGCAGAGTTACCTTTTTTACAGGTGCTACTCTTGATTTTGAGCACAGTAGATGAATACTAACTTCATTTTGAACATTGACTGACCTGAGATATAAACACGATCCATACGCTCGTTCTGATGCATCTGAGAAACCATGAATCTGTATGTCTATGATTGGTGCTTTGCATAGAACTAATCGGTCAATTTCAATGTTGTTGACAAAAGGAAGTTGTTGGTGAAGCTTGTTCCATTCCATCAATAACTCTTGTGGTAGTCGATCATCCCAGTCTAGTTTATGAAGCCATAACTTCTGTAGAAATATCTTATGTAAAATCACTATTGGGCTGACGAGACCTAATGGATCAAATATCGACGCAATGATTGATGAAATCTTCCGTTTTGTAACATTCGTGGCAGACACTTGATCGTGCGAATATGAAGAGCTTTTGTTTTGTACGAGAAACTTATCTGACTTCGGATTCCACAATAAACCAAGTGTTTTAACGCTGTCTGTGCGATCAAATTGAAGTGGTATCTGGGTTTTTCTGTACTCTGTAGGTATTGCTTCAAGTAACTCTGGACAGTTTGAACACCATTTTCTGAGTGGGAATCCTCCACTATTTAATAGCATGGTCAGGTCATCTTGAATTTGAAGAGCATCCTGGATATTGTCACAGCCACTGAGCAAGTCATCAACGTAAAAGTCTCGTCCTAGCACTTCTGTAGCGCGAGGATAGCTGCTAGCTTCTTCTTCGGCAAGTTGTAAGCATCGTGTTGCCAAGAAGGGAGCTGAAGCTGTGCCGTAGGTGACTGTTGTAAGCTCGTAACATTTGACAGATTCTTCAGGCGATGTTCTCCAGAGAATTCTTTGATATCGAGTGTCCCGTGGATCTACGTTGACTTGACGATACATTTTAGCAATGTCAGCTGTAAATGCAATTTGATGTTGACGATACATTTGCAATCAAAACAAGATTCCTAATCAAAACAAGAATCCTGATCCTAACATACCTACACCAATTAACTCAATAAAGGACGCACTAATTACACCCACTGAGCCAACATCTGTGACACTAGTACTTAGCGATTCTATGTTCAGCGGATGTCAGTACTTAAAAGCAAAAAAGGATTATTGTTTGCAAATTCATCCTGGAATCCAGCCTCGGCAATTGAAGAAAACAATAGAAGATCAGACCTCCAGCAACGAGAAATCAGTGGGCACTCTGATAATTCAAAATGGCACTAATTCGTTAAAATGTAAAGATCCCCTTCAATTAATGGATGACGTTTATCAGTTAATCTGGACATGCAAGAAAACATACCCATTGGCTCGTATAGCATACACAGGCATTATTTATCGCCGAGATGTCCCGAATTCCACTGTCGATGAAGTCAATGCCAACATTAAATGGGCGTGCAAGACACTTGATACTTTGTATGTTGATACAAATAAGTGGATTTTGCCAACTGACATTTCCAAAGGAGGCCTTCACCCAAACAACTCGGGCAATGTAAAAATAAATCAAATGCTAAATGAGATCAATGATGTACTCTCATGGCACCCAAACAACAATCGGTGCATTGATAAACCCAGACCTACAAGCTTTGATTCAAAAATCTTGATGAGATCGTCTTCCACAAGTCCATCATCAACTGTACCTAAAACAATCCTAAACAAGAAGAACCCTAAATCTGGAGTGCAAATATCGTCCCTGCCCTCTGAGCCAGCTCGAATCTCGGAGGATGAATTCCCAACTGCTGGATCGCAACAATCGTCCCTGTCCTCGGAGCCAGCTAGAGTCTCTGTGGATGATGATTCCCCAACTGCTGAAGCTCAGCTATTGTCCTTGCCCTCGGAGCCTGCTCGAGTTTCTGTGGAAAAAGATTCACCAACTGCTGGAGCGCAATTATCGTCCGTGCCCTCGGAGCTATCTCAAGTCTTTGTGGATGATGATGATTCCCCAACTGCTGGAACGCAACCATCGTCCCTGCCCTCGGAGCCACCTCGAGTCTCGGTGGATGATTGCCTAACTGCTGAAGTGCAACGATTGTTCCTGCCCTCGAAGTCAGGTCGTGACTGTGAGATGATGCAGAATGCTCGAGTCTTTGTGGACGATGATTCCCCAAATGCTGGAGCGCAACCATTGCCCCTGCCTTCGGAGTCAACTCGAGTCTTGGTGGACGATTACCCAACTGCTGAAGCGCAACTATCGTCCCTGCCCTCGAAGTCAAATCGTGACTGTGAGATGTTTCAGAGTGGTGAGTGTAGGAGGTCTTCTCACACTATGGCAACTCGAAGTCGAACAGATAGAATGAATGTGCAAGATGCTAAGGACCTGAAGAAATGTACCTACCAGCAACTACGTGACTTGATGATAAGTGAAGGTATAGGCAATAAACTAAAAAAACTGTTGGTCACCTAGAGAGTTAGTAGAAATTCTTACTGTACAATTCAAGAAAAGAAATAATAAGCCCTTTAAGCCCCCCCTTAACCACCCTAGTTGACTAGATGACTCATCAACCCATAATGCCCTTAACGTAACTGATAAAATCACAGATAAGAAATCACCTCACATTAGCCTAGACACACAGACTTTTATACACTCCATAGACATAAGTACTGACCAACCGAAGACCTTAAAGGGGTATTTAACCGCTAAACTCAAAAAATATATTTTATTCAGGCTAACTAGTAATGAATTTAGCAATTAACAGAAAAATTATTAGGTCCACCACGACCTCCCAAAAAATTGTCAAACATGAAATTTTTCGAGCTAGGTCCCATCGGCAAACATCTCCCATAAGAAATAACATGGGGACTATCTTTATGCTCCGTGACCTTGGAGGATTTTGATCCAAAAAAATATTGGCCATTATTGACGTACTCGACAGCCTTTTCTGTAAATTCTCAATATTTTGTTTTGTAATTTGGGTAAGTAGTTCGGTCAAAATATGCTGATTACCAAGACGGGGTGTGATTTTGGAATGCATATTTTTGCGTGTTTGAGGGTATATTTGGGCACAGTTTCAAGACACTGATTTAATATCGATCAACTCCTTAAGATGTTGAGATGCTATCAGCCTTTTATTTTGATACCGATTTTCCAATAATTTCCAAGCCACAGTGTAGTTATTCTCAGTCAGAGGTAAATTTTGAATCAATTCTAATGCTTGTCCTGTTAGAACAGATATCAGATAGTAGTACTTTTCTATAATGGCCACATCGTTGTTGTCGTGAACCATAGCTCTGAAGCTGTCACTAAACGTCAGCCACTTTGTATAAGAGCCGTCAAAACTAGGCAACTTTATAGACGGTAGGTTTAACTTAGTCTTACTAGGCCTGCGAGATGCGCCAACAGCATCATTTGAGGCGTCTAGGTCAACTAAATGTTGTCTAGGTTCTAACAAGCCTGACATAGTTGCTCTAAGGTCATGAACCAGAGTTTCAACGGTGATCCTCTCTCCTTCATGGTCTATGTTTTCATCGTGCAACTCTAGATTGGTTTGGACCTCATCAAACCTTGTCCAGGTTTCCAGTAACTGTTCAAGTCTAATTTGTATCTTATTGACATCCTGCGATATGTCGAGACTACTGACAAACGTCTGAATTCGTGAAATGGTAGCTTTATAAATACCTCTCTGCTTGACCCAAAGCTTGATTTGTTTTGTGTCCATGTTGAAAGGCTAAAGTAATAAATAGTTTGTCTGACCTGTTTTTTGCTGGTTGCTGACACTGTCGAAGCAAAGCAAACTCGTGATAAATCTGGCGCGGTTGGACCAATGATTAAAAACTGGTAGGCTTTTTTAAATGTGGACGTATAATTCTTTCTTTATTTGAATTATTTTATACTTTAAAAAAACCATAGCACAATCATTTCCCCACCCAATTTCAACACGTTCGTTGCTAGTGACTACTAAAAAACATCTAATAACAAAAACATGATGTGAGGCCACAGCCCTCACAATGCATAATAATATTATGCCTTCTAAACTCAAACATGGGTAAAAACGTCAAAAAATGGAAAATATATATTTTAGTTCACTATTTCTTCCAATTTTGCTTTAGAATCTCCTTATATACAAAAAAACAATCTTCACACAGAAACGTAAGTAATAAGTATAATATGAAATTAAATATATTTATAACATATAATTATAGAATGTTAGAAAATAAGATGGGTCATAAACAGAAAGAAAATCAATTGAAATTTTCTTATTTTATCCTATTAGTTACATAATATGTTAAGTTGTATTTAAATTTACTACTACATGGTCAAACTCCTTTGTTCAAAAAAAATAAAACCTCAGATGTGATTTTCGTCGCTTTGTATTTTTAGATTACTCCATACGAGTTATACTGCTGAAATGATCCCGCCTTTTTCTTATGTTTATAAAACGTTTTGTAAAATTATGTCGAATTTACACATATCCTTTATATTAATATAATTAAGACAATTTAAGTATCAACATGATAAATTGGTAGGCCTAACGTTAAAGTTTTAGGGCTGTGCGTATGTTATTTAAATGTTGCTGTGTGCTAAAATAGTTTTAAAATATCCATATGAATTGTGATTTTTTAATGGCGCATAACATTGGTTTATAACACTAACAGCACAATATGTATTTATAAACACAAATAATTACCAAAATTGTCATGACATTGTCCAGTTGTTCAGCTCCTTACCCGTTACATGCACACAAAACATAAAAAATTGACGGACAAATACATACAAAGAATCAAATTTTATTGAGGAAAATACAATTCTATAATACAAAGTTTCCAAACAAATCATTTTTCACAAGAAAAAATTTTAAGATCCCGCTCTACCTCACACTTGGTGGTGCGATAGTTTTCATTGGCCCTTTCTCGGGAAAAACTAAAGTTTTCTTAAAAATTTAAACAAAGATTTTAAATATTTGTTTATAACAAAATAGCCCAACTGGATTAAGTAGTGGGTCCTGACCACTTACAGCACATACATCAATTCCAAGACATCCACATCGCAGTTAATATTACTTTACTTTATATTTTACTTAATGTGCGGCAACGATATGACATTTTAACACAAGATGCTACTTTGCCATTAAATTATTACATAGATAATACAAACTTGATTTCTACGCCAACTACAGGTTTTAATTTGCACCTAACACTGCAAACCATCTGCTAGAACAAGTGCTATAAACAGTAACCATACGATTGGTTCACATTCATTTAGGGTACAAATTTTAAATTTAATCTATCTGCATTGAAAATCACATTTAATAACAATTCCTAGTGCAAGTTTTTCGACCGAGACATAAAAAAATGTCACATACTTTAAATGACTCTTTACATAGCACGATAATAAATACCTAACTCAATAATGCATTATTCAGATAAATTCACAAAACAACAATACTCAATATAGAGAAAAATTTCATTCACCAATTTAAGGTAATTCCTTTGTCAGAAAAGTACATGGTAAAGATAACTGCCAGTTTTATTCCCCAATTGAATGTAATTCCTTTGTCAGAAAAGTACAAAGTAAAGATAACTGCCAGTCAGGTATGGTACAGGCAAATGCTTTCCCTTCAATATGTGATCTCTCATTGCCAGTGAGTTCACTCCGCTTACAGTACCTTTCCGCACAGTTGGGCACGGTACACGTACAAGGTTTTTGTCCCGTGTGTGTCCCAACATGGTTAATAAGTCCGCTACTAAAAGAGAACGTAGCTGTACAGTCAGGCACGGTACACGCGAATGGTTTCTCCTCGTCGTAATGGATTCCTAGATGAACAGTGAGGCTATGCATTTGAGAGAACCGTGCATCGCACTTGGCCAAGGAACACACGAAAGGTGTATGTGATCTGACATGGACAGTGAGGCCGCCGCTTGTAGAGAACCGTGCCGCACAGTTCAGCACGGTACAAACGAAAGGTTTCTCACCAGTATGTGTCCTGGTTGCCGCTGGGTGATTTTTCCCTCTGAACCTCTTCAGACAGCGCAGGCGAAGCGTCTCTCTCTCGGGTGGGTTCTCTTGTGCGTAGCGAGTGTTTGTTTCTCTGTAAACCTTGTCCCGCGGACCTCGCACTGCAGGCTCCCTGTAGCAGTCATCTTCTTCTTACCTACACACCAGCTTTCTTCTGATTTCTCTGCAGCTCCACTGATCGCACTAACCATCTGCGACACGTCTTGCACTGTTGCGGTTCTCGTCGCTTCTTCCTGATTACGCCCCTTCAGAGCACGACAAAAGAGTTCATGACGCTCGAGACAGGTCGGAGTGCTGAACCCCCCGGGAGCACCGGGGGAAGGGAAACCAAAAACATGAAAAAAAAATAAAATATTGTTACAGTTTAACGCGTTTCCCAAACAAAAGGGGTTTCTACCTGGTGGCGAATAATGCAACTGTCCGATCAGTGATGGCGGAGGAGCACGTTATTTGGGTTATTGAAGAACAGGGCATTCTGTTTTTCACTTTTAAAAATGTACAATCACAGGTTTATGTCGTTTCTTCCCAAAATGCGTAATTGAAGATTATCAAAAGCATTGGGGGGCCCAAAAGATAAATCGCTCTTATTATGCGGGATCGAGACCAGTCAACCGAATAATATACTATATTTGAAAACCGGCCCCATGCACCCATGGGACACCCGGGGTAGCTTTGTTCCATATAAAAAATTCTCAATCATAATATAAAAAACTTGGGTTTTTATTACCTATACCAAAAATTTGGCTAACAGAGTACGATAAAACTAAATCAAAACAAACCGTCAAGAATTTCACAACTCATAGTAAAAAAACGCACGTATGCTTTAAAACTTTTAATTGAAATTAATTACCTTTTAAGTTTTTTTTGAAATTTAATTATATAAAATTCATAATAACAAAAATAATACTAATAACAAACAATAAAAAATAAAAATTTTGTATTGGGCTTTTTCCAAAATCTAAACTCCTTTGAACCTTACTAATTAAGTGGGCCCCAAAATACCGTTTAGAGTATAAAATTTATTACAAAACTTAGGTCTACATAATATAGATAATACGATTTTATTTTTTCAATAAAAAATGATATGACCTACAAAATTTTAAAGCTGCGTCTAGAATGACGCGTATGCCATTTGAATACAAAACAATAATAAAAATTGGCCCTCAGTATTAATAGTCCAATTTTAGTAAAATGTATATAAAAAAAAATAGTCCCAAGTGTAATAGATAAATATATATATATATATATAGGCTACTCCGATTTCGTTCACATTGAAAAACGAAGTAGAAAAAGGCAAAAGGAAGTGTGGCTATTTGCTATAAAGCTCTTTTTATTTTTGGTAATTTTTTAAATTTTTATTATTGGCAACATTTTCTTTGGGAAAAATTATCGATTTTCATCATTAAGTTATTTGAACATTGTTTCTGTGATTAATAGTAAACAGTGTGTTTTTTTTTGAGCTAATTTTTCAAAATCAAATTTTTGTAATTTAAAAAGGGCTTAAAATTCCTGTTTTTAATAAAGCCGATCCCCAAAACTTGCGAATTTTACTAATAAAATACGCTGACAATATGACATAATCAACAATGTTTTCGAAAATGATCAGAAATGTAACAAAAATCAAGTTGAAGCCAACTGAATAATATACAGCGCCCGCCGTAAGCAGCTCGCCTCTATCACCGATCGGTCCGACATGTTGCGTTTTAGTGCTGCCATCTATCTTTGCTTGGAAACGCGTATAGTGGCCTAGTGACCGAAAAACTGGTTGATAATAGTAGACTAGACTTTTATATAAATGCAGAATATATAAATTTACCAAGTTTAAATTAGAAAGGCCAGATTATTGAACGCTTCCTATTTCGGTTCTCCCTCGCATAGCCCGACTTACCGATCAATTGTTCTTTTTCTGTTGGTGAATTATGTTCCAGGAAATCTTCAGGTAATGTAAATATTTCAATCGATTCTCCTTTAAAGGTCCACTCGCATTCTTCTTTGATGGCATCGGCATCGGAGGGTCCAGAGCAAGGCGACGACTGGTTACTTGTGAAAGCAATGTTAATGGGGGGCGCTGCTCCTATTGTCCTCTCCAAGTTTTGTCTGCACTCATATTCCTTCTTGATGACACCAGAATTTACAAGAACACTTGTTTCGGAGTTAAACGGAAGTAATTTTTCACACCTTTGTGGTGAAGACACCAGGATTTAAAAGAACACTTGTTTCGGAGTTAAACGGAAGTAATTTTTCACACCTTTGTGGTGAAGACACTTCTATTGGTTCTTCTTTGATAGGTCTCAACTCCCATTCTTCCATGACTGCATTTGTTAACGGATGGCGTACTTTGGAGCAAGGCTTAGACTGGAAAATTGTGTTACACTCTTGTGATGGAGAGAGATCTATTGGTTCTTCCTTGATATCAATTATTTCCAATTCTTCCATGACAGCATTCGATGGTAACGCTAAGCTTACTTCGGAGCATTGGATAGTCTGGACGTTTGAGCCACACTCTTGGACGGAGACAATTCGAGTTGATCTATCTTGATAGATTTAATTCCCAGTCTTCCATGACAGCATTTGATTGAAAGGAATAGCATACTTCGGAGCAAGGCTTAGACTGGAAAATTGAGTAACACACTTGTGATGGAGAGAGATCTATTGGTTCTTCCTTGATATCAATTATTTCCAATTCTTCCATGACAGCATTCGATGGTAACGCAGGCTTACTTCGGAGCATTGGATAGTCTGGACGTTTGAGCCACACTCTTGCGACGGAGACAATTCGAGTTGATCTTCCTTGATATCATTTAATTCCCAGGCTTCCATGACAGCATTTGATTGTAAGGGAGGGCTTAGTTCTGAGCAAGGCGTAGACTGGGCACACGTGTAAGAGATTTGAGATTGAGACACATCCATCGGTTCTTCCTTGATGTATATTCTTTCTTATTCTTCCATGACAGAATTTGAGAGTATGTCTGAGTTTATTTTCCAGCAATGCGTAGTCTGGTTGAAAGTGTCACACTCTTGTGGAAATAAAAACAAACACATCAGCGTTAGTGATGAAGTGTACGAAGAAAAGGACTGTGTGATATAATCTTGTTGCCTGTGCCACTGCCATGTCGTTACGATGTTTGAGGTCGTCATGCAAGAAAGGGATAACCTCCGTTATCCCCTTCTAGTATATTACATCATTTTAAGATTCGGCCATCTAGTTGTAAACTATATGCAAATTTTAGTTCTCATGGCTCAGCACAGATGGCAGTGCTAGTGCATATTTCATTATGTAGGTCAAACCTTACATGCTACTCATTTATTTTCCGCGCCATAGCTCAAAACTTGAATATTTCAGTAATCCCCTTCTTGCATGAAGCCCCTGTTATATTTTTATTTGTGTTATGAGACAAGCAAGTTCACATGCGTCTGGGAAACATGCGTACCAGCACGTGCTATCTCTATCCTATTTCAAAAAAATATTGATAGATGCAATAACATTTTGTTGTTGCCTTACTTTAGAAAGCAACAATGGATCCACGAGTACCTAAAAAAGGATTAAAGCTACATCATCAACCTATCGCCGAAATTGAATAAAAAATATAAAACTCATCTACGTTTTTCCAAAGTAAAGCGCCTGTCAGACGATCGAGAAAATCGCGCGAGTTGGCTCGCGCGAGTTAATTACCATCCTTGTCACACGACAGACAATGAAGGTAACAATAACGCCATCTATTGGTGTTCACTGGTCACGTGTTGTTGGATGAGCGTAGCGAGCGAAGCGAAGATTCCATTTCACTACACTGTAGAAAAAAATCCGGAATGTTTTTTTTTTTTTCTTTCTTTTTTTTGTATTTTTGTCTGTCTGTTAGCACGATTCCGGCTAAACAAAAGCAAAAGATTGGTTTAAGTAATGGGTCATGATTACTTAAGACACATACTTATCTGCCTGACAGCCACATCATAAGCTATAACTTCTTAAACTTCAACGTTTTAGTGACTGTGCAACAAAGTTATAACATCTTCAACTCAAATTACTATTTTGCCAACAAATTAGAAAAAATAAAGTACAATACTTTTTATTTACCTTCATTTCTACACCGATAATAGGATTTTACTTATGATCTTAAAACTGCATATACCTTCTTCTACAACAAGGGCAGGAACAAGTTTGTAGACTTATCCAGGTTAATCAGTGAACCATTGATTGGTTACATTTTTCTGGTGTCAAATTAAACAAGCACGTTGATTTCATGCAAATGCCAATTACCATATTAAGACATTTTTAGTACGAGTTTGACCACCAAGCTACTAAAATTTGATCATAATCTTTATATATATCTTCCTCAAATCACGTTATTTCTTTGTTGTTATAATATGCAATGTAATAATAATAGTTTGCAATCATAAATGCTTAAGTTCAAAATGTTCAAAAAAAGAACTCGTGTTTTTATGTACCTTAACACCACATTAAATCTTTCCAACCACCATTTAAATGTTATGTGCCTGGTCAGTAAAATACAAGGTTCACATATATAAACAAAACCTCTTACAATCCGGGTACACGGCAGGCATCAATGTAAACATGGACCTCGCTTCCTCCTGTGACTAGAGAGACTGCAGGTCTGGTGGCAATCAGACGGTCACATACCACGTACTAATGATTAAGCTGCGGGGTTTGTTCCTCGTGTGCCTAGTGAGGTTGCTCTTCAGTGCGAGCCTTGAGGGGCACAGAGTGCACGCTATAGTACTGTATGTGTCCTCACATGCCTAGAAAGGTTACATTTTGTAGAGAACCGTGCCACACAGTCCAGCACGGTACACGCAAAGGGCTTCTCTCCTGTATGGGTCCTGATATGCAAAGAAAGGTTATACTTCATCGTAAAGCTTGTGGGGCACAGAGCGCACGCAAAGGGTTTCTCTCCGGTATGTGTCCTGATATGACTGGTAAGGTGACTCTTCTGCGTAAAATTAGCGGGACACAGAGCGCACGCAAAGGGTTTCTCACCGGTATGTGTCTTTAGGTGGTATCTAAAGAGGCAACTTGTAGAGAACCGTGCCACACAGTCCAGCACGGTACACGCAAAAGGCTTCTCACCTGTATGGGTCCTGATATGCTTAGCAAGGTTACACTTCTGCGTGAAGATCGCGGGACACAGTGCGCACGCAAAGGGTTTCTCACCGGTATGTATCCTTGTGTGCGCAATAAGGTTACACTTCTGTGTGAAGCTTATGGGGCAAAGATTGCACGCAAAAGGTTTCTCTCCGGTATGTGTCCTGGTATGCGCGATGAGCTTACTCTTCGACTCAAACCTCGCTGGGCAGGTAGCGCAGGCGAAGCGTTTCTCTTGAGGGTGCGTTCTCTTGTGCTTGGAGAGTGTTTGTTTCTCTGTGAACCTCGTCTCGCAGATATCGCACTTGAAGGAGATATTATCGCGATGAGTCGACACGTTGTGTTCGGCTGGTTTCGAGACCTTGCACTCCATTCCGCCTTCTACAGTCGAGATGAGTGAAATCTTTTCTTGGTGGTGACAGCTCTCACTCAGATCTTCAACGCAGACCTCGCACGGCAGTCTCCTTTTATCTTTCTTCCTTATAAGCTTAGCTTCATCTCCACTTTCTCCTGCATTCACAAAGGCCCCGCTGGTCGATGGCTTGTGCAGTGACACATCTAGCTCTGTAGTGGTTCTCTTTGCTGCTTTCTTTTCTCTCTTTTTCAGAGCACGACAAAAGAGCCCATGACGATCGAGATAGACCGGAGCGCTGAACCCCAGGGAGCAGCCGGCGCACGGGAACACAGACTCTGAAAACCAAAGTGAATATTAGTTCCGCGTTGAAGTGGTCAAGTTCTATTTCTGACCAAAGTGACCTGGGAAGTCCACAGAGAAATCCCGTTATTTACTTATGATAACTCATTTTGGAAAGTAAATAATATATTCCGTAATCGTTAAGACCATAATGAATTAATTCTTTATCCGCCATCCGGTGAAGATTTAAATAAGGAAAATACGCCTATTAACCATCCTTGCATAGCTTATCTCGCAAGAAGAAACAAAATCCCATCCGTTCAATGGCCCATTATATGTCTCCAAATCTAAGAACGTGCAGCCGTTCCTACTTTCTTTACCTTGTATTTAAGCGTCATTCCATCACCCTCAATTTTATTGATAAAACTGTCTTTGTTTTTAAGCTATCTATCAACTCAAAAATTAATTTTGCACTAAATTCTTATTATGTTTATAATGTTATTTATTTTTACTAGGAAACGCTCAGTTGGACGCGTTGATAAGCGAGCACGTGCTATAGCTAGACCCACATTGCACATTTTTTTAAATTTTAAAATTTACGACGTTCGCGTTTCCAGTATTATTTATTATTGCCAAGGTATTTGGGTAAACCCGTGTTTAAATCATTACTTTAAAATCCACCGCCATCTAGAGGACCTTGACTCCTTGGGAAAACTTTTTAAACTCTTTGTTGACAATTAATAGACTGCTTCCTCGAAAGTATTTTGATTACTTCTAGGTGGCAGTGCATTAGAAACTTCGCGCGTCTTTTCGTTGCCATGGCAACGTTACTTTTGTTATAATGTAATTTCCATCTACACTACTTATCGGATCAAAATAAAATTAACATATTCGTGACCGGACGGACATTCTAAATGATTTGGCTATCTCAGATTTTGTCGCCGTTGAGTTTGAAAAAAAAACTTTCGATTAACTTTAATGTAACTTTTTAACTTTTGAACGATTTGCCACAAAACTAATGGCATTCATCGAGAACAAAGCTTGCGGATGGTGAAAATTTCAACTCGATCCGAGCCTCCGTTCGACCGCTATCTTGAGCCAAAAAAGCTGCACGACTTTCCGTTGCCATGGTAACCGTACTTTGTTATAATGTAATTTCCATCTACACTACTTATCGGATCAAAATAAAATTAACATATTCGTGACCGGACGGACATTCTAAATGATTTGGCCATCTCAGATTTTGTCGCCGTGAAGTTTGAAAAAAAACTTTCGATTAACTTTAATGTAACTTTTTAACTTTTTGAACGAATTTGCCACAAAACTAATGGCATTCAATCGAGAACAAAGCTTACGGATGGTGAAAATTTCAACTCGATCCGAGCCTCCGTTCGAACGTTATCGCGAGACATACAAACAAAAAAAACAAACAAACAAACAAACATAAAAAAAAACAAAACAGTGACTATTTTTTCCGGCAGAGTCAAATGGAAACGCTCGCTTCGCTCGCTTATTAACTTGTACTATGCATTGATTAGATCACTGAATGCCAGGGGTCATTCAATGCTGCTCAATTTTTTTTTGAAAACTTCTTCTAGGCCCGTTAAGTAATTTGCGAGATTCAACAAGTGGACGCCTGTAGACGCTCCAGAAATGCGGAAGTGTTTAGGCCTGTTGACAGGAATTAATAAGAAGTCGACACTTGAAATGTACTGGTCAACTTCAAGCATTTTTTCTACCCCAATTTTCAACTCAACAATGTCTCGCAATGGATTTCGACTTATTCTAAATTGTTTGCACTTCAACGACAACTAAAATGTGGACAAGGATGACAGGCTGTACAAAATACGGACACCTGTCAATCATTTCACCTCTCTTTCAAGAGTGCGTACATTCCCAAACAATATGGGATGAGGGAATGCTTGCATGTAGGGGGCGATTGAGATTCCGGGTATATCATCCAGGGAAGATTACCAAATATGGTATCTTGGTCCGCCTTGATTGTTAAAGTGGCTCTGGGTTTATTTGCTCTATGCAAATATACGATGGCAACTGTGGACCGAAGCAAACTACAGTAACGGAACTCCTTGAACTTTACGAGGGACAAGGATACCATGTATACATGGATAACTTTTAAAACAAGGCATAATTTACTCAGTTTTTACAAACAAAACAGTTTGTCATTGTTGGTACCATGCGACAGAACCGTGGTCTACCAAAAGACTTAGTGAGAGTTTTCAAAACCCTCAATACTGGAGATATGTCATTTAAGCGCTCTGGTGACATACTTCTCCTGGTTTGAAAAAAACACATTGTGAGTATGATCTTTACATTGCACACAGCTCAAATGACAGAAGTACAAACCAGGCAGCAAAATGTAGGCCTAGGTATCTAAATGAAACCAGACTGCATTGGTGATTACAATAAGTATATGCATGGAGTTGATACTGCAGACGACCATCTTATTTACTACCCGTTTCGCAAAACTGAGAAGTGGTCTAAGAAAAAGTTTTTGTACCTCTTGCTATGTGCCACATGTAATGCCCATGCCCTGTACACAGACAACAATCCAATTCATGCAAGTCATTGTGACAACAATGCTAACCAGGGATTTTGCTGCAGATGACAACATGGATATTCCGGATCCTGGACCCGATGGCGCCGATGCTGAACCCGGAACACCTGTGCGAGTGAACGCTGTACCGGTACCTAACAATAAACGCTCACCAAGGGTAGACCCTATATAAAGGTCACATGGCAAACTATAAAAACACATCTTGGTCAAAATCCCACCTACTCAAAACAAGGCAAACCCAGGACAAAAACGCAAAGTATGCAAAAGAAGAAAGTCCAGAGTGAAACGAACTTCATGTTGTGTTGTTCTTGAGGGACCCTATTACATCCTGGTGACTGTTACCGAGGATATCACACCCTTAAAACATAATAAGTGTATGTTGAAAAAATAATTTCAGTATCTTAATTAGTTTAGAATTTTTGTTAGTTTTAGCACAATGTAACAAAAACTGGTAAAATCAGTAAAAATGCTTAGCAGAGGGGTGATTTCCCCTCAAATCTCGCCTGGCAGCCAATGTGTTTGGTAAGCTGTTGTCAAGTTTAATAATAATATCACAGTTAATATGTATGTATTATTAAAAAAAAACTACGGCTATAAGACTGTTAGCCTTATGTACAGCTACACCCTCGCAAAGACCAACTTACCCGGCAGATAGTCATCCTCTGTTGGTGAATTGCAGTCAGGGAAATCTTCAGGACATGTAGTTGTTTCTATGGATTCTTCCTTAATAGTCCACTCGCATTCTTCTTTAATGACATCGGGGGGTACGGGCTGGCTTAGTTCAGAGCAAGGCAACGGCCGGTCAAATGTATCGGCGACTTCTATGGGGCGCGCAATTTCCATAGGACTCTCCATGTTATTTCGATACTCACATTCTTTCTTGATGATTTCAAAGGTTACTGGAGCGCTTGTTTCCGAGTAAGTCGAAACTAATATAGCACAACTTTGTGGTGAAGTCACTTCTTGTGGTTCTTCTTTGATATGTCTAAACTCATATTCGCCTTTAATGAGATCAAAGTTTTCACGATGGTTTATTTCGGTGCAATTCGTAGTCTGGCAAAATGAGGCATACTCTTGCGACGGAGACAATTCTAGAGGGTCTTTCATTATATCATCTTTTAATTCCCATTGTTCCATAACATCATTGGTTAAGAGGTGGCTTACTTCGGAGCAAGGCGCGGACCGGACGAATGTACCACACTCTTGCGATGGAGACAATTCGAGTGGGTCTTTCTTGCTAGAATTGATATCCCATTCCTCTAAAACAGCACTCGATAATAATGGAGGGCTCACTTCGGAGTAAGGCATGGAATGGATAAATGTATCCCAAGCTTTTGGCGGAGACAGAGCTAGTGGGTCCTTCTTTATATCATTTAATTCCCAATCTTCCATGATAGCATAGGATTGTAAGGCTGGGCTTATTTGCAGCTGGGCGTAGCCTGGAACCTTTGTGGAAATGAAAACAAATAAGAGTGTCAGAGGTGGATTTTACATAAAATTGGACTGGGTCAAATACTATTGTTGCCTTTGCCGCTGACATCTCATTACGATCCAATGTGCTTTGATTAAGCAGGTCCACTGGCGTCCGGCAATCATACGTCTAAGCTTGCTATATTTCTTACAGTTGAAAAATGAAATTAGCAGAATATGGAACGTCATATGGTTGCTTGCATTCTTTTAGGAAGCAATCATATTGGATAGGCCCTTAAAGAACTATTTTAAGAAAAAACTAAGAAAAGAAAAATTCAATAGAATATTGCGTGCATGTAATTTAACTTGGTATACATGCGAAAATAATGATAAGATACACCAAGGAGTTGAAAATTATTAGTGAAATAACAAAATAACCGTGATTTTAATGAAGGTTTCTCATGTTTGCTTCCTAAACATTTGGTCACATTTGTTCTCAAACAACATTATTGTCTACTTATTGGTTTTTAAGCGAGCGAAGCGAGCGTTTCCATTTGACTCTGCCGGAAAAAATAGTCACTGTTTTTTTTTGTTTCTTTTTTTTGTTTGTTTGTTTGTTTTTTTTTGTCTCGCCATAACGTTCGAACGGAGGCTTGGATCGAGTTGAAATTTTGACCATCCGCAAGCTTCGTTCTCGATTGAATGCCATTAGATTTGTGGCTAAATCGTTCAAAATGTTAAAAAGTTACATTAAAGTTAATCAAAATTTTTTTTAAACTAAACGGTGACAAAATCTTAGATGGCCAAATCATTTAGAATGTCCGTCCGGTCACGAATATGTTAATTTTATTTTGATCCGATAAGTAGTGAAGATGGAAATTTCATTATAACAAAGTACTGTTACAATGGCAACGGAAAGTCGCGCAGCTTTTTTGGCTCATGATAGCGGTCGAACGGAGGTTCGGATCGAGTTGAAATTTGGACCATCCGCAAGCTTCGATCTGAATTGAATGCCATTAGTTTTGTGGCAAAATCGTTCGAAAAATTACAAAGTTACATTAAAGTTAATCGAAAGTTTTTTTTCAAACTAAACGGCTACAAAATCTGAGATGGCCTAATCATTTAGAATGTCCGTCCGGTCACGAATATGTTAATTTTATTTTGATCCGATAAGTAGTGTAGATGGAAAAAAACATTTTAACAAAAGTAACGTTACCATGGCAACGCAAAGTCGCACGAGGTGCACTATGCACTGCCACCTAGAAGTAATCAAAATACTATCGAGGAAGCAGTGTATTATTTGTTACCAAAGAGTTTAAATAGTTTTCCCAAGAAAATGATGTCAAGGTCCTCTAGATGGCGGTGGATTTTATCCACAAAGTAAAAATTTACCCACGGGTTTACCCAAATGGCAAATACCTTGCCAATAATAAATAATATTGGAAACATGGCCCTGTGGACAGCGAACGTCGCAAATTTTAAATTTAAAAAAAATATGCAATGGTGGTCTAGCTATAGCACGTGCTCGCTTATCAACGCGTCCAACTGAGCGTTTCCTAGTTATATTCTAGCGCCTTTATTCTATAGCCCATTATCCTAAAGCCTGAAACAGGGATACAAATGTTAATAAACAATGCAGTAGGATCTATCTATCTATCTTCTTCTCATCGGAACGCTTTGTCCGTGAGTGGCAATGTAAATGCCAGCCTCTGATGGCCATAAATTACGGTTTGATGGGGGTGCCTGATGATGAGAACGCGAAGTCGTGGATTTTTCCAGACTCTATGATTTTAAAGGGGGGGTTTAATTTGGGGAATGGCGGATCATCCGCCAGATAATTGTACAGTATGATGTGGGTGGGGGCAAAAATAAGTTTACAGTAGGAACGGTTTTGTTATTCCCGTCTCTTCTTGGCGGGCGGTGGAAGACCTCCTTGGAACATCGGGGGCCGCTTTCGGTTGAGATGACGAGGTGGTATGGTGAGAGATGTTCTGATTGCTGATATAGGTCTAATATATATGTCGTTTGGGCTCGGAAGGAACTGTGTCTGCGCCTGGATGGTCGGATTTCTTCTGTCTGGTAGGTCGTTGTAGAATGTTCGGGATACATCACGGAGGTGCTCGGCTATTGATGCCATTTCTAGGTCTTCGTGGAGAAGGTGGGTAGGAGTTTCGCGCGGGGCGAAGGAAATGCAGTAGGATTCCTTAATCTATTTTCTGTAATGACTGCGTTTAGATTAAACTACTTGCTTGCTTGGTTGTTGGACGACCGCTCTGAAGGTTTAAGACCAGACCGACGCCTACTATACGACTAGGACCCAGAATGGTCTTGTAAGGTCTAGTACTCATAAGTTTGTTACCAGTAATGATAAAACTAAAAAAAACTTTTCTTGGAAGCCTGCCCAGGGTGCAATTCATGCCCCTCTTGAGGTGTATTACTAGGTATGTTGCGGAAAGGATATTGTGAAAGGGATGTCCGAGGGCTGTTGAAGAGGTTGCATTTGCATTAACGGCTGAAGAAAACCTCAGAAAAAAACCTTTAGTCAGGATTGCCGTTCTCGACGGAATTTGAATCCGGGACCTCCCAAATCAGAGTCACGCACTTAACGCTCGAGCCAACACTTTCGGTGCAGTAATGATAATCTAGATGCCCGTTAGGGCGCCGCAGCCAAGCCGTGGCGCGCTACACACTCAAGCACCTTATACAGCAAGCAGAGTTGGGGTGATTTCGAGGTTTTACCTAGCCGTCATGAAACGTGATCTGAACTTGAAAACTATTACAATCGAGGGGATTTAGGTACCTGACAACACATGCCAAATTTTATTGGGGTACGACCATTCCTTCTTGGTGAAAAAATGGCTTGAAACATGCTCAAAATCACTTTAAGGATGTTAGCTACTGCTACTGCTACTGCTACTACTGCTACTCACATCTAATTCGTCAGTTTCAATCGGCCCGCGATTCTGACCAGACGGGTGGGGCTACAATGTTCATATTTTACATGGACATTAAGGTTATAGTACTAGGGAAACGCCAAAGTCGTTGTTAGACGAGTGAGTGAGCCATGTGTTGTGTACCCGCTAACATTACTTTTCTTCCCCCTACCTTAGACCTCCCTAGCCTATCATTGGCTAAAGTGGCGCATTATGGCCGGACAGTTGACGTGCCCTTAAACTTAAAAACTTAAAAACCCTATTATTTATACCACAATATAATGACCTAACTTAAATCCAATTAATGTTCACGGGTACTCTACACGTGGCTCACTCACTCGTCTAACAACGACTTTGGCGTTTCCCTAGTTATAATTAATTATTTTTATAGTGTTTTAACATTGCAAAATAGTATGAGAAACATAGCCAGTACGCAAACGAGTTAATATTGCAAGGTTTACTCAATCTCCATGCGGAGTTTTGGGTAACCTTTAGTGAGCAAGATTCGATACCCCTTGGTCAGTGTAGTGCACTTCTTGACACATAAACAATATATATTCGAGGAAAAAACATTGACGTTAAAATAAAACCTACACATTTAAGCCTATTTTTCAATTTATTATTTACCTACGTAAGATCTCCCTACCCTATTATAGGCAAGAGTGGTGCATTATGACCTAACAGTTGACGTGCCCTTATACCAACTAAATTTAAAACCCTTTTATTTATACCTATATAATTATCAAACTTAAATGTAAATATTTCCTTGTACTCAACACATGACTCGCTCACTCGTCTAACAACGACTTAGTCGTTGTCCTAGTCTAGTTTGCTAAGGCACCCTTATTTCCGGAATGTGGGAGACCTGCGTTCAATCCGTTGTAAAAGATTTTTTAATTCCTGGATTATATTTAAAAAATGATTAAACATGTTTTGAAATGCATATAACGCAGTCAAGTCTACATCAACTGTGACAATACAATGTAAAACATAGCCAGTACGAAATACGAGTAAAGATTGCAAGGTTTACTCAATCTCCCAGCGGAATTTGGGGATACCTTGAGCGTGCAAATTTCGATACTCTTTGGTCACCGCATAACGGCATTACAATTTTTTTCCACTGCCTCCATCGCAACCGAGTAACATCTAAGAGACAGTGATTTTTTCAAAAGTGAAACACATTGTCGTTAAAAAGAATTTCTCCAAATGTTTGGCCTATTTTACAGTTTATAATTTCTTGTAGGTTTAATTCGAAATGAATTGTGCTCATTTTGTTAGCAGGTCTAAGTTACCTCTTCACGGATGTCTGTTTAAAATTTCAGTTCAATCTATTTGGCCGTTCGACCGTATGAGCCCGGACAAACAGACATACAGACATTTAACAGACAATGCTCACGGCCAAGGCCCGATCGAGTAAAGCGTTAGGAAAGACTTACGTTCGCTACGCTCACTCGTCTAAATATAGTCTCTTTTGAAAAAAAAAGTTGAAAAAGTTTGCTGGAAGGCTTCCAAATAAAGGTTTTAAAATAAGCCTTATACACTTGGCATACAATCAACAAGTAATTATAGTTACTTGACACTTGTTGACGGTACAAGCAGAGTTAGGCGGGAAAGTGCGATACGTAAACAAATAGCGGACATTTTAAATTTTTCTTATTTGTGTGGAACGAGAAAAGGTGTCATTTTACTCTCATAAAACAAATCAGAAACCGTCCCTGGCCAAGGCCCAGATGTAGAAAATTATTTTTAATACAACAGTGTAGGTCTAAAGTTCCATTTGGCTATAGGACTAGATAAATAAATACTTACATTACATGTTTGACAAGCCTAGCCAACCCTAGGCCAGCACAACCTTGTTCTGACACACTTCCCGCACAAATAACTAGTTTTGATTACTAAAAGCCTAATTCAGATAAACAATAGTATGATTGCACACCTAGGCTATACAAAAATGTACGGAAATAATACACCTATTCTTTTCTTGCAATGATCTCACGCAAAACCTCTGTCACTTTATAAAAACAAAAACAAAAACTGTTCAAATTTTCGATGATCTTTTGATAATCATTTGATTTACATGGCTGTGGATGCAGTGAAAGGTATAAAACTAGGAAAACGCTTAAGTCCCGCCGCGTTGATGGATGAGCGTATTTTTTTAAACGAAAAAAGCATAAAATTGCGATTTTTTTAATAGAAAATTTTTCGATCACGCTCAAATTTCACACGAATATATTAATTCATAAAATTAAGGTTATGTGAAAAAATCATTACAATGGGAAAAAGCATGTAGGTGTTATAAGTCGAAGAATGTTTTTAAAATTTAAAAAATCGTAAAATTGCGATTTTCATAAGTAAACATTTTTCGATTGCGCTCAAATTTCACATGAATATATTAATTCATTAAATTAAGGTTCTGTGAAAAAATCACTGCAATCGGATAAAGCATGTAGATGTTATAAGTCGAAGAATTTATTTTAAAATCGAAAAAAATCGTAAAATTGCGATTTTCACGAGAAATCTTTTTTCAATCGATTTTTCCCTCCGTGCAGTTCTTCGTTTAGAGATTTCATAGACCTCCATAAAATTTCATCTCAATTGGAGTTATGGTTTAGCCGGAATCGTGTTCACAGACACACAAAAATACAAAAAAAAAGAAAGAAAGAAAAAAAAAAAAAACATTCCGGATTTTTTTCTCCAGTGTTGTGAAATGGAATCTTCGCTTCGCTCGCTACGCTCGCTACGCTCATCCAATAACATTAGTTGTGCGCTTGTTGTAGCATGGGAAAGTTTCAATTGGATGTGAGTTGCCTAGACTTAACCAGTCGTTATACCGTCGTTATACCATGGTTATACCACCTATACTCAGGATGTACATGAATCCGGGTCTAGATATTTTACATCCTATTGTTATTGCTAATACCATAGAAATTAAATCAACTTTGATAAAATCATTATATTTTAACAAATAATTTGCAATGGACTTGTACAAATACATATAGACTAGATCAAACAC